>OOFC01015619.1:9572-22488 GCA_900323345.1 Pseudochromis fuscus | reverse complement strand
CAAGGAGGTGATGTTTTTGCCGGGGTTTGTCTGTTGGTTTCCAAAATAACTCTAAAAGTTACAGATGGATTTTGATGAAATTTTCAGGGATTGTCCAGATGGGGATCAGGAACAAATGATTAGATTTTGGAAGTGATCCGGATCACCGTCTGGATCCAGGAATGTTTTGAAGGATTCTTTAACATTGGGAGATAGGACCATATGTGACATTTATACATATGACTCCACCAAAAATGGTCAAGACACTTTGAAAAAAAATACAGGACAAGTTTCTAACATGGTCTACAATATATCAAAGATTGATCCGGATAAAGGAATAATTTCAGATAATATGATCCAGAATATGAAAAAATCCATCTTTGAAACTTGCATCATAAAAAACAAATGAAGGTAGAAACATGCAACAGACATCTTTAAACAGCCACGACGCTGTGGAGCTAATATTGATATAAATAAACACAAGACTAATACTAGTAATATCTTTGGTGGAAGTCACAGTATGAAGGAGATGTTGTGGTGGTGGAGGTCTGTGCTCTCCCAGTGCTTTTCTAGTTTAACATCAGTATTAATGTATTTGCTGCCAGATATCTGAATTTCTCCTAATGGGGATTAATAAAGTTTTATATCTCTATCTATCTATTAAACATTTGCACAGACTCCTCTCAGTGTTTGCTGTGGTCAGAGGAGCCACCGTCCACCAACTGGAGGCTTCATGGTTCAAGACAAGACAGAGCCCTGATTGTTGCATATGTGCTGTACAAAAAAAGTGAAGTTGAGCCGATGAAACATAAATAAATAAAAAGGAAAATACAAAAGGAAACAATTTAACTTATTCTTAGACTCTCCCCTCATTGGGCATCATCTTACTTCTTTAGCCTTACCCTGCTTCTCCTTATTCGACACTTGCAGCTTGACTTGACAGAAACACCTCACACAGATTTTTCCTGAAAACCACAGCAGAGGTTCATTGTCGGCACAAACAGTATCTTCTACTTTTGCCAAACTAGTGCAGCATTACAAACATGCACCCTGTTGTCAGGGCAAATATTGAGACAGATGTCAGTTTGACTGGTGCCCAGATATCCAAGGTTTCCTGCTGCTGACATACTGTATGCAGGATTTGGCATTCAGATAATGTCGATCAAAAAAAGCATGAGAGCTCCAACCTCCAGCTTTTACTGTTTAACTGAGCAACACTTTTTTGTGGTTTTCTGTGTTTTTAATGCTGTGTTGAAGAAGTGCACACAGGAAGATGTGCTTGTTTCCAAATGGCAGCACAGAGTGAAGCAGCTCACACTCTCTGTCGTGACTTTTCGATGGTGGAGGGATGGATGGGGAGCCGGGAATTAACAAATGGATAGAATTGAATACGCTTTACCTCCACTCATTTAAACTCTTCAGCTGGAAAATGGTGCACTAATAGTATTAAGAACCAAAATGACAAATGGAAAGTTGTATATTCCCAACGCCCAGTGCAGCCAGACATTAATAACTCTGTTTGGGACATTTACTGAGCTGAAATATTGATTTTCTTCAAGGGCGTAGCGCTCCCATCAAGTCTGAAATAAATCAGGGAAAAGTAAAATCTGTACATTGTATTCAGCGTGCATGAGGTTGAGGTGTTGTTTTCTTCATTACTCTGCAGCGCTCCTTATTTTGTTCCCAGATCGGTGTTTTTATTTTTTCACCTCATTCCTACTCGCTTCCTGTTTGATGTTTTGCCAGTGGCCACGGAGGCAAATCCAACAGATGTTTCCAAGGCCAGTGGAGTGAAACAAGCAAACACTCATTTGATTGTTGTGTGGTTTTTTGGCAGCAATCGGGACTTTCTGTGCCCTCTGTTAGAGGAGCACCACCAGTAAACTTTTCTCTCCTCAAGTGATGGGAGGAAAATAAAAGTTGTGGTGTTGTGGCATGTGTGTGCACCCTGTCAGGAAAGAAAGTCAGAAATGTGCGAGAGCTGTGAGAGACTGACAGCTGATGGCTCTACATCACATTTTTAAAAGACCTGTCTGACTCTGCAGCATCTCTGGGTGTATGTCTCTGTCCTCTCATCTCCAATCGGCCATGTTTCTGAGTGATCAGTCAGCATCAGTGTCTTTAGCTGGAGCCATGCTGCCCCCCCCACCTCCACCACCACCCTACCAAACCTCTACCCCCTCCACCAGAGCATCTTCTGATCAGCGGCAGCCTCTGAGCAGCTGCATGGCTCCCTGACACATGACAAGTGCTTCAGCTCTGATCCGTTTTTCTGTAAAGAATCATTAGCTGCAGAAAACTGCAGTTGTGTCGTACAGGTTCACAGCTCAATCGCTACGATCCATCTCCCTCGCTGGATTTCTTCCTCGGAGTGGGAGGAGACAGAAACATCTCCCTTTACTGTCTCTTCTCTCACACTTCCCATTAGCACTTTATTTATTTCATTCTTTAATGAACTGACCTTAACGAGCGCTGACAGCATGTCTGGCGTCTGGGCGTCCTCATCACTGTCACCGAGACGACCTCTTCCCAAGTGACAAACTTGTGTCTAAATGGGGATGTGAGAGGCTGCTGGGCTATGTTTAACTAGCAGGGCACCTACAGAGACAGCTGTATCTGAGAGGCTGGCTTCACACTCTCAGCACCGCCTCTCAATTGTTCTTTTCTTCCTGGTGGTTGATTGTGGAGAGATTTGGGCTATGAGATGCAAGCACTGTTGTCAAGCTGTCGCTTTCTCTGCTTGACACACACTTGGAAGTTGAGTAGGTGCCGTGGAGGGGGGGCTCTTGTGATGTTACAGTCAATTGCACTGTTCCAGTTCCCTGTGTCATCCATCCTGCTGTTTATAAAGACAGCGTGACCTGCCTCTGCTTCCTCTGAGAGACGTGGGGCTTGATGTGCAGAGCTCCGCCTCTCACACACTCGACAGCGGCGTAGAAACACACAGTGAAGGGAAACTATTTTAATTTCCTACGTGGAGAGAAATTCTTCAAACAGAGCCCCTCTCGTTTTCGGACGACGATGATATGGCAGTGGACCAGTGATAGACTGTATGTGTCACAGTTACCTTACAGCAGAGGAGTAATGATGCCTCCTGGTAGAATTAAACTGATGAAACCATTAATTCTGTAAACACAAATTGCACTGAACTTTTCAAATCCTCTACAAACTACGGTGGCAAACACTAATGAACAATTTATCTCAATGAATTCATTTGTTTCTCATTAGTCAGCACTACAGTCAGTGTTTGGCTCTTTGTATGTGCGTTGTGTGAGTCTCTCTCCTCAGTACTTACACAAACTGGCCACATTTCCTCCTTATGCTTTAATCAGCATTTTTGTTGGGTAAAGTTTGAGAGCAGCTCGACTCAGTCTGGACTAACAAGGATTCTGTTTCTGTAATGTGATGTTTTGTTGGAGTTGGTCTTTGCTGCAGAAGCAATTTTAATGTTTACAACACAGATGTGAGCAGAAACGCTGCACACTGTGATTTCTATCAGGAATTTTTCTTTTTTAAACAATCAATTAAACTTTAGTGCTGAAAGACACACTTTCTGCCTGTGGTAGTAATGCATTTAAATGTGGTTTTTGTGCTCAGATGTTTTACACTGTGGCACATTTTAAAGCAGTGTTGAAGGAAGAGCCTGAGATTTTGCAGAGTACACTTCCTGCACTGGAACCTTTATGTCTGCAGTAAATATGAAGCTGCAGCCAGTTAGCTTAGCATGAAGACTGGAACCAAGAGGAATGTGGCTGTGTCTATTCACCTTCTGATTCAGAACAGATCAATCAGTAGGTGGACATCAGGAGGCGGACATCAGGAGGTGGACTGATGAATGCAGAAGATCTTCCTAATGTTGACTTTCCAAGTGGTGAAGGAGCTCCTACATGTGCAGACACTTCATTGTGTTCAGGGTTGGATGATTGTGGAGACCAGCTCATGATGCAGCATTACATCACTCTGCTGCTCAGGACTGATGGCCCCACAAAGAGCTGCAACATGTTTTTGCAGATATTTGACCACCAAAACCTGATCCATGCAGGTTAGTCTGAATGTTGAGATGCTCCCTGTTCTTGATTTAAGGGAAGCTGATGTCGGCTTTGGTCTGAGATGCTGTCAAAGACCAGTAGGTCTTTGAGGTTGGCAGTGCATGAATTCTCTGCAGCAGATAAAACTTCTGACCTTCAAGAGCAGTCCCATCATAGCATTTGATGATTTTCGCAATTGCATTTGAAGAAACTCTCAGAGTTTTTGAAATATTCCAGATGCATTAACTCTGGACTGTAGAGCTGCAACGATTATTCGACATAATCAATTCGTCATCTGTACTTGCTAAATAGCATGTTGGTCCTCTCCATGGGAAATGTGAGTACTCAAAAACCAAGACGGACAGTCGACCGACACAAAGTATTACACACACTCTTCAGGAAGGAGTCTCCTAGAAGCACTTCCTGTTTAAAATACCACATTAACAGGAAGCATACGTTAGTCGGGGATTCTGCTAGCACTTAAGCTAACCCATCGTCCAGCTTGCAACAAACCACCCTCGTGCAAATTTTTATTGTTTGACAGCGCTGTTTATTACTTATTTTATATATATATATTACTTTTATTTATTATAGATTATTCGATTACTAAAATACTCGTTAGCAGCAGCCCTAGTCATGTCTTTGCATCAGTTTTATTTTTCAAAGACCCCTTTGTTCTGATCAGGTCTTGCTAATGAGTTGCCCCAGTGGTCACTTGGGGTATTGCAAAAAAAGAAGTAAAATTGTCCCACAGACCAAAAAATAAAAGTTATGTAGCTTCAATATCAGTGAAGGACGGTCTCATGCTTCAGTGTGGTGAAGGTATAAAGTGTCTATGATGAATGTGACATTAAAAACACCGTTAAATTTATTTAGTGGTTTAACCTATTTCACAGTGGTTGCGTCTGATCGACCAGGGACCACCCATCCATCACTCCGTAATGAATATTGACCATTTCCAGTCACTGGCCAATTGATCAGAGGATCCCTACTTTATTTTTACTTTATCATTTTTCTACTCAGCTGAACTTCGTCCACCACACCAATTTACTGCCACATTAGATGAAGGTAAAACGACCAACTCTGCAGTAAATCACGTTGGGTTGAAACACCAGTGATGATAACGTCTCAAATCTCGACTGTGACAATTTACTTTCCATTTACGATCCATTTGTCTTTGTTGTGTCAGCGCTGTGTGTTCGCTCCCCGGGAGACCGACACCTCGCGAAGCTTAATCACAGCGGGAATGTTTTTATTCACCACTGCTGTGATTAAGCCTCCCAAGGTGTCTCAGCCTCTGACACAGCTCGTGTTGTCAGTTGTCACTGAGAGTCAGGGAAGCTGAGCAGATACAACAGCTGTACTGCTGCTGAGGGGGTGGGACCGGGGCTCAGGCGACTAATACTAGAAAGCTA
Organism: Pseudochromis fuscus; assembly: GCA_900323345.1. Lineage (NCBI taxonomy): Eukaryota > Metazoa > Chordata > Actinopteri > Pseudochromidae > Pseudochromis > Pseudochromis fuscus. The sequence goes on along the minus strand of OOFC01015619.1, from coordinate 17,066 downwards.
GGATAAAGTTATGCTAATGTGTTTTCTGGTTGTTTTAAAGGTACCGTAAGGTGGTGCTGAACAACTGCACCAAAGGAGTAAAAGAAATGTACACGGCCAGAAAGCAGCAGTGCCCCAACAGATCTCCTAAAGGTCTCCTGCTCAACACCAAAGACGGAAAACTCACCGCCAACCTGGGCAGCAACGTCACCTTCCTGGTGCATCTGGACGAGGTGAGAACAACACAACACATTCACTTTACTGGCTGCTTACTGGTGCAGCACTAAATACAAGACTCACTGAGATCCGTTCACTCAAACCACATGGGCGGCAGTGGCTCAGTGGGTTGGGACTTGGGTTGGGAACCGGAGGGTTGCTGGTTCAAGGCAAAATGGACAAAGATACGGAGTGTGGACTGGTGGCTGGAGAACTGCTCCGGGTGCACCGGATCAATGGCGGCGCCCTCACCCTATCCCCTCTCTATGGGTCCCCTACGGGTGTATGGATGATTTAGAGGCGGCCTTGTGTTTGTAGGCTGTAAATGCCATTTCGTTGTGTGTGTTTGTACTGTGTGCAGCATGCTACTATGACAAAATAAAAATTGCTTGATTGCTTATGTGGAGGTGGTTTGGGACACATGTGACCAAATATCTTCTGTAGTGTAAATGCTAATGCGTCCTGATGCGTATAAGACCCGATCTTACCCAATAAGTACATAACAGGAAATACGTTGCAGGATTGAAACATGCTGGTTTTCTTGCTTTTAATCTTGTCTTTTGTACTCTCCCCTGAAACAGTTGGAACAGCCATGTTACATGTACAATGGTTCTGAAATCATGTTGCCCTCTGATCTCATTTAGCTTACTTTGCTAACTGTTTACAAAATGTGGCGAGTGAAAATTGTGCGTGGGGCCCCGACATTGCGACACAATTGGTCGGCAGGACAGTTTGGAGATGCATGTTAGACAGAGGTGTAGCACAGATGCCTCTAGACCTTCGATTTGTGATCCAATTCGTGTTGTAGTCAAGACCGTACCAACCAAGACATTATCGAGACTAGAGGGTATCGAGACCGAGACAAGACCAAGACATTTGGAGGTCGAGACCAACACCAACACAAGACTGAGTGTATCAAAGAAAAATCACAACAAAGCAGAACCAAATGACCAGTACCAGTACCACAAAGATCACATGCTACATTCTACTTTTCCAAGTTATCACAGTAGTGCTGGTCTTGACTGGTCCGGATCCAAAAACCCAGGTCCACCCTGTCCGAGACCGAGACAAGACCGAGTAAAAATGGCTTTGAGTCCAACACGAGATTTAGACCCTTTGAAAGACCAATCTTGAGTACTACTACAACATTAGATCCAATCACCAGAGACCCATCTCAGAACCAAGTGTGAACAGGGCTCTGAGGGTCTGGATTTAATACCTGCATCAAAGAGGTTGTTTTCTCCTGCGCTGGTTCATTTGTACGTTTGTTTGCAACATGACAGAAAAACTACTGAACAAATCTTTGTTTGTTTGATGGATACAATATTATCCAAGGAACAAATGACTGTGTAACACCTAAAAATAGGTTCCCACGAAGACAAGTGCAAAATATTATGTCCAGAAAGGACTGAGAGAGCGTAATCCATCAGTAGTGGTTGGACTGAACATCGCTGCCCTCTTGTGGTGAGATAACAACCCTGTGTTGGTAAAACATTTGCACTTCATGGGGATTTTTAGGGATAGAAAATTCATCAAGGTCTTTTCTGTAACATTGCTAATAAACACTTAAAACAAAATCCAACATGTTTGTTGCTATAAAAAGTTTCACAATGTCTCGAGCTGTATTTTTGAGCACATCAAAAGATCGTAAGATGTATTTTACTGAACCCCGAAGCTTGAGTTGTGTCTGGTGATTTCTTAGAAAGTAAGCGCCTTCTAAACACTTTTTAAACTTTAATAGAGTCAAATCCCTCCAAATCGCCCACGCTATGCAAGAGATCTGAGCCAGAAGCAGAAATAACAGACCTCACCAGAGACCCTGTTAGCGAGTGAGAGGCGCTGTGTTCAGAGCCAGGCCCGCCGGGCTGCCTGGTCACTAGGAAACTGCCTGACATGTTTCTCGGGCAGAATACGGTCAGTTGGTATTAACTGCAGGCTTTGGGGCATCAGCAGCAGCAGCACTGTTTTCCTGCCACTGCGGGAACAGCTCAAGGTAAGTGTGCATCCCCCGGGGTCTTGTCCAGGCCCGGTTGTCATATTAGTGTGTGATGAGTTGAAGAATCGAGGCCTGTTTTCTTTCATTAAGAGGCTCTGATGGAGGAAGGAGGAAGGTGGCGGCGGGGGTGATGGAGGAAGGCCAGCAGGATGAGGTGATAAAAGAGGAAGACGAAGGGTGGGGTAAAGAATCCTTGTGGCATCGAGCCTATTTGAGAGAATTCTCAAGTTTAATTTATATTCATGAAGCTTGCAATGGCTGTATTTCTTGGGGAGAGCAAAATGGCTTAATATTTAATGAGGAGATGACTCTGTGGCTCACATCCACATTTAGAAATAGGGTCTGAAAGAGCTTAAAAAATGGACACATGTTTTCAGGGATATGGTAAGATCTGCATCACTTACTGCTTTTGTATTGTTTGGGAAACCTGTTATGCAACACAGTAATTACACCCGCAGATGGACTCACTTTTCAGGAAGCAGTTGGCAGAGAAGTGAGTGGCTTATGCCGAAAAGACATCAAGCAAATCTCAAACAATTCATGAAGAATTTAACTGCTGTTTCATATTTAGCATCAAGGGAAGGAAGCAGACGGAGAGGAGCCGAGCCGCTCGATTTTCCCTCTGCCAGTGTGATGTACGTGACGTATCTGAGTATGGGCGGTGGAAGTAGAAGTCATATAGGAATCTTTAATTGAGACATTTTTCAGCCGCACTCGCCGAGAATCTTTAGTGAATCTTGTTTAAACAGCACGTCTGAGCTGCAGGAGCTGATCGCTGTTCGACATGCAGATAACTGCACGACAACATGAATGCAAATAACTTCCTGGCGACATTGTGTGAATACAAGAGTCCAGTTCTCACGACAGTTCACTGCGGTTGCTGTGGATGATGTGAACTCTGTCTTCAAGTCAAAGCTGAGTCTCTCACCGCATAGAGAAAAGTAGTAGCATGTTGCATAGCTAGCATGTTGCTAATATTGCAGACAAGAGTCCATGTTCTGCACCTGGGGCTCAAAAAGGCCGATGCAGAAAAATACTCCCCACAGCCACTTTTCAAAAATCCTCATTTTCAATCCTGAAATTTTCAGTCAATTCAGTTTTTTCCTGAGTCACTGTGATGTCATTAGTTAACCCTTTAATCAATCAATGGAAAATAATGGTGCATTTACACTGGTATCTACTCACTTCGCTTCACCTCGGATCGCTCCAGATCGGCTCCTCGGTTGCATTTACCGTGTAGCTGGCCGTCATTCGTGACGTCATCTTTTATGCGATTCTTTCATTTCTGACCACGTCGTCCAGCTCCTGCTGAATTTTCTTATCGGAGACTAATGACAGAAAGGTTTGCACCTCGTCCTGAGTCCATGAGCAGGATTTCTAACAGCTGCCATTTCTCTTCTTCTTGTTATTTCAAACACGTCCGCACAGTTTGCCGAAGATTTAAAAATGTTTGCGAGGACAGATTGCTTGCCGCGCAGTGATGACGCAACGACGCAGCGACGATTCCGACCAATAAGATTTTAGTACCTGCTCCGACCTGACCAGGTACTTTTTTTGGAACCACAGGAGAGGAGGTACCAAAAGTTGTACCAGGTACCAACTTCCAGGTACTTTTTTACCAGTGCAAGCGAGTAGGTACCAGTGTAAATGCGCCATTAAAGTAGAAACAAGTAGAGTAGAGCTGGTACCATGCAGTGGAAATGCACCAACAGTTACACAGAGATTGACCTGGTGCTGATAGTCTGAATCTTCTTGTGATGAACTCATGTGAAGCCTTAAAACACTCGGTGCGACTGATATAAATCAGCTGGCGACGCAGCGGGAGAGCGGCCACTGGATAAACTGGCCTCCCTCTTGGTTCGGTGTCATCGTGAATCAGATCTGGCTCCACTTCTGTTGGCAACACTGAAGCAACCAAAGCTCTGGCAGCTCTGTGCTGAAGCTGGAGACGAGCAGCTTCATATCTGTTTCTGCATTAGACAGAGAGACACTGTTTCCTACTCAGATATTTTCAGCTATTTTACTGTAGCGTTTTAATTGTCCCCTTAAGGTCTGAAAACTTGAAAGGACTTATTTATAACTGCTGAATTATTTTAGGCGTTTGCAGCTTGATATAAATCTGCAGCGAGTGTCTGTGTGTGGCCGTCCCTCAGTTCAATACTCACCAAAAAAAAAAAGAAGTGGTGCGAATCCTAAACGCTCGCTCAGGGTTTCCTTCCCGGTTAATCCCAGCTCCCTGTGATCTGCCTAACAGTTGTTTTGTCGGTTTGAATTCCTCTGTTTCACACTCGAGCCACATTTGGGAGAAAATGTTCTCGCTCGTGTTTCTCTCTGGTTTTTGTGAAACCTATTTCAGCCCCAGTGGAAAAGCTCGATGAATCTCCCGCAGACGAAGGCTTTGCGATCGAACATGACAGCTGAGAGCGCTGAGGATTCCCAGCTAAAATATTAACGGCACAGTCGAGCTCTGTGCCATTACAACGTTACAAGGACCCGACCGGAGCGCTTTGGCTAATAGCTCTAATTAGTACGTTCTTATTCTAGTCTCACTCGTGTCAATCAAACTTTCATCCCACTCTGGTAATAAAAGATGCTCTAAGTTTGTGGGTAAGTGTAATATTGAAACTTGCAGTGACTGATGTTCTTGGTCGATTTGCAGCAGCAGAACAAGCTGTGAACTCACTGACATTTAAATACCTTCTTACAGCAAATACAAATCACTACAGGCATAGATTGTATGTAAGAAATGGGCGGAGCTAATGGGATGTCACCTGTTGGTTTGTGGACATTTTGAAGTCAGGAGTTTGGTATTTGAACGTGGCCATGTTGGTGTTTTGGAGCCAGAAGTGACCATATTTGGACATGAAGGGAGGAGTGAGGAGGCGGGTCTGACTCTTGAACCCAAGGACACTGTCCAATGTGGATGAGACTGGAGATCAGAGCTGTCAGTCAAACTAACCACGCCCCTAGGGGTGGGCGATATGATGATATGACGATCTACACGTCTGACGGTCTGTCATTTTTGACAAATCGTTTTATCACGATCCACAGCGCTCTGCTGTATTTCTGCCGCTGTCTGGGAAGGAAAGCCGCTGCTTTTTGGCGAATGACACACATGTGACCTTAAACTAGTGATAACCTCCACCCCCTTCTTTTCACACAACAAGCGTGAGTCATGGCGGCGGAAGTGGCTGAAAGCGAGGATTTTGTTCCGAAAAGAAACTCATTGTCCATATATGGAAATAGTTTGACTTCACACCAGATGATAAAGACCAAAGAAATATCCTCTGCAAAGTGCACAAGGAGAGCAGCAAGGCAAGTGACGGCAACACAACGAGCTTGTTCAATCATCTGAACAGAAGCATCTTAAACAGTACAAAGAGAACCAGGCGGCTAAAGCTAAAAAGCTGCAGCAACAGCAGCGGCTGGTGCTGCTTCAAACAGCAAACGGTAACAGAAGCATTTACAAAACTCACTCCCTACGACTGAGGCAGCAAACAGTGGAACAGGCTAACAAGCTAATAGGCTAATAAGCTAACAGGCTAACAGGCTAACGGCTGCGGTGACGTTCAACTGGTGAAAGTTTTATGTCTTCTACAAACAGTAGAAGAAGTGGATTTAATAAAATGCTAAAAGTTTTGTATCCACGCTGCGAGTTGCCCTGTACTGCACTGTATTTACAGCTGCATGTTAGTTTTCAATTTTTAAGATTTTATATTATTTTATTCTATTGGTTCAATGCAATATTTTTTTAAACTAAAGTAAGTTCATGTGTGCTCTCTGTTTTCTTTTACTTTATTAGACAAGTCAAGAATTAAAATGTGTATAATTGCACTTAAGTATGTTTACAATTTGGATTTGTTTTGATTGAAGTTACTTGAAAAACTTTACTGTGACTTTTGTTATTGTTTTACTCAAGAGTTTCATTGTATTTTTATAATTTCTTGTATCAGTTTGCAATATAAGTTAGAACTGTGTTGATTATCCCTAATTTGAATCAATTAGTTTATTTATTCAATGTTTGTTTTCTTTAGCTAATCTTTTAAACAGTTTTTTTAAGCTATCTTGCAAACTGTATGTAGGTGGATATCCATTTATCTTGAATAACTAGCTACCCATTACTTAGTTAACACTTTAACTAGTTGGCGATCAGTTCCTGTTAGCCACATGGGATTAACAATCATTACCTATGTTAGCTAAATAAATGAAACACTGAGCTAACCAACTGTTTATCACTTAAAGAACAGTTTAAACTAGCAGCCAGGTTATTACCTTGAGCTAACTAAACTGTTTAGCCTTAGTTTCAGCTTCTTTTTTTAGCTAACGTTAGCTATTTAGCAATCATTTCTTTAACCATTTCAACTGATTTGTAATTTTTACTTCTTGCTAGCAAAACTTTGTCCAACTCTTTAGCTAACAAATTTAACATTTCTCACTTTTAGGTAACTCATGAGTCATTAGCTACTTGTAGCTAATCACAAGTGTTTAGCAAGCCTGTAGTTTCCTCTTAGCTAACAAATCATGGATGAACTGTCATTTGTTAGCTAACAGCTGAACTTCTCCCTAATGAATGTAACATTTGAGGAAACTGTTTCAAATTTTGATCGAACTGTTAATTGATCTCTAAATTACTGAGTAAATGATACTAACTTCCTCCCCTCAGTGTGTAACATCCAGGTCTCAACAGATAAAATCGAAATCGTGATTATATATTTAAAAAATCGTGATATATCGTCCACACTACACGCCCCTAAATCTTCCTCTTTTCAAATATCTGCTTCATCTTGGTACTTTTTTCACCTGTCCACCCTTTGGTTGTAAACGTAGGTGAACAAAACAGGTCAAAGTAGATATCATCTTTTCCAGTCTGCATGAGATAAACCTTGATACATTGATACAGTGTCATCTCCTGCAGTTTAATAAACCGTCGGGATGATTGCAGCAGTAACATGAACCTCGCTGCAGGAGCACAGCTGCAGAAACAACCAGAACTTTACAAAGTGATTCACAGCCACTATTGTTGTCACACATCTCATCCACAGTGTGACTTCAGGTGTGACACGTACCTGAACAAACGCCAGCCTTGTGCACCCCCCTCCCCCCCAGTGGTGGTGTCCCGGCCTCGAGGCTCCAGCCGCCACCTCGTGTTTGGATGTGCTCGTCCTCGGGAGATGCACCCACACACAAAGAGTGACATTTAGAGCGACGGCCCGGCGTCACTCTCACGCAGATTAGCGAGTCCCATTGTGGCCGATAAAGAGGCACGGACTGGACGGCGAACCCCGAGAACAGCTGAGTGACAC
>OOFC01015613.1:19824-30263 GCA_900323345.1 Pseudochromis fuscus | reverse complement strand
CCCCCCCCCCCCCCCCTCTCTCTCTGCTATCATGTGTGACACGATCTCTGTGCTCTTTGTGGAGACTCCTCACACCAAGAAGGACTCCCTGTCTGAGGAAGTTTTTTTTTTTTTTTTTCAAAAGGCTGTTTCGGTGCACGGAGCCCAAACCACATGAATTCAGGACTCTTGACAAAAGTGTGTCACCTTCTGCATTTCACCACACGGTTTCCAAGATTTTTAACCAATAACGCTGAGCTGGTGAGGTGCGAGGGAATTATTGGCTCACACTTGTACACACAGTTTGTATCACACACACATCCGAGACATAAAAACCGAGCGGAGACGACATCCTGAGGTGAACTAAATAGATTTTCTCACCAACCTCGTCAATTCTGTCACTGCTGTAAGTTGGGGTTTGTTTGTTTACTGACAACAGTTTGAAGATTGTCTCTGGGATGTTGCGAGTTTAGGGCATTTGAAGATTTGTGTGCGTGTGCTTGTGTGTGTGTGTATGTGCGTGTGTGTTTTATGGTGTCTGTGTAATAACTGGGGACGGGGTGGGGGACCAGAGGGTTAACATGCAACGGCAAGCACTTTCTGCCTTGTTTGCCCACACGTGATTTAACCAATGTTATTAAGACAATTGTTACCATTTCTTAAATACATCCACATATATACATTCAGCTGTGTGTATATGTTCATCATCCAGATGAAGAACCTGCAGTGGAGAAATTCACCAGTTTTTTTTTTTGTGTGTAATTTAAGCGTACATTATTCTTCAGCAGGCAAGTGAAGTTGGACATATTTTATTTTTCACTATGACTTTCTGTAAGCATGAACACACCCATGGGTGCAGCTTGCCTTGCCTGTTACTGGTTTCTACATTGATAGCTGTACACTTAACACTGGCTCAAAGAGTCCTTCATCCCTCCTTAACTCTTAATGTTGATGTGCGCATTATTGTATGTACCCATGTTAAGAGAAAACAAAAAGTAGTGTATTCCAGAAAAATTACTCTCAAAGATTGTATTATTTCCAGCATTACCGAGGTACCCGGAGTGGTTCAAACTGTTTTTAGCATTTATGGTTTTATTAATGGAACCGTAATATACACACATGTATGTATATTGGTATGTATCTAAGTTGTTTTTTTTTTTGTCTACCCCAACTTACATTCCCACAAACAAATGTTGCCATTTTTAGTTCAAGGGAGCAATGTACAAGCAGAGAAGTGTCTTATTATAATAAAGTTATACAGAGAAGGCAAAGTTAAATAAACTACTTTTGATTTAATGGAAAATGTAAGTGCACGTCTCATTCTTGATTGAAAACTTTTATTTTCTCTGCATGTGAAAAAAAATAGTCTTGTACCTACATGGCGTTTACTTGTTATGGATCTTGTATTGTAGATGATTGCATTTTAGCAATGGAGCAATAGCACGGTGAACATTGCCATGATATAAATCAACACACACCAACATAACTGATATGAATGATTTCATTGAATGTGATACCAACAAGCCTTGTATCACATTTCATGTAATGTTCTCATACCTGAAGGGTAAGGTGTAAAGGTGCAATCAGAAGTATTACCGAACAAATATAAAGTCGTCGGTTCTGACCATCCAGCTCCCTGTCTGACCACCTTGTTATCTGGAGTCAGTTTGACCTCACTTAACCTTTAAATGGTTTGACCCCTAAAGGATGCAGTCATCTGACAGACCGTGGGAACAGGTGTGATGCAGGTGCACTTCAAATCATCATAAATACTGAAAGGGAAGATTGGCTTTTTTTAGATGCTTTTGTCAGAATTTCTTGACTTTTCACAACTTTATTGGTCAGAAGATCTTTAACACTTAAGGTAAATTAATTTATTTTTATATTTTGGGATAGTTACTTAATGGGTATTATTACATATGGAGGGGGTGGGATGGGGGCTGTGTTTTGGTTAAAGGGGAATTTTGGCAACATAAAGTCCTTGAAGCCAAAACTATGATAACACTTTTGAATATGATCATTTTCTGGAAGTTAGAATTTATATAATTAAATTATGTTCATAAATTTAAGGATAACAGGAGAATTTAATAGTGCATATCAATATATATGGACGAGTTTTATGTATGTTTTCTCAACAGATGCTAATGTAATGTTTACGTTTTTGTTTTGAAATGGTTTAAAGTCAAGTAAAGGCTGGGGGTTAAAGAAATAAAATCAAAGCTTAATCTTTCCATTATCTGAAATAGACTCTTGTTGGGATTTGCTAGGATTCATGAGTATAATATTTTATTGATGAACTTAGTAAATTGGCATTCTTCCTCATTTCTAGGTATGTATTTCACAGCAAATTATATAATGTCTTGTTTTAATTTTCAAAAACATTAAACTTCAGTAATATGGATCAGTTTGAGAAGTATTTCTAATTTTAGATTTGATTAATAATGATTAGTTATGTTAACGTAAAACCAAATCTGTGAAGCAAAGTAAAAGTAAAGAATAGGGTATCTTTCTTCTCAATGAAAACAATTTTGACAGGAATATTGACAATAGAATTTTAATTGTGGTGGGTTTACAATGTATGTTTCAAGTTTTGAAGGTGGTATTTGCAAATGAAGCTACAGACAGCTACTAAAAGGTGATCTAAATGCATAATATTTACTCTATCCAAAATCACACAGTTAAAATGAAATATAAATAAACTGTAAAATAGTGGGTAAACTAAAGAATGCAAAAAATACAGGAGATTGAATCAAATAAATAGTGGTCTCATTAAAATAACAACAAAGACATCTCATTGAGTCTCCTTTTAATTTAGAATTATATCACTAATTCGTGGTGTCAGCTAATTTCCAGAATAAAATCCGTTTGAAGAAGATGTAGTACCCGGGCTGACCAGGGGGTGGCAGCAGCTCCCGGTGGACTGTGAAGCCGCCGACAAGACGCCGGTGGACGAGGAAGAACTTAACCTACAGGGTGAACTGGGAGGTGGTGTACGTCTTATTTACAACCGTGAGACTGCTAAATTGTTGAGCCGTCGTGTTTTTTAGCGGTGTAAAAGTTTAACGCCGGGTAAGTTGACGCCATAACACTCATAACTGTTTACAGAAGTGTTAGCGCAGACGCAGATGAAGCTCCGGCGCGAGCTAATCTTTGTCATGAGGCCTTTTTTCTAACGATGCGCCATATTGGATTTCATCTGGGGTCCATAGCTGTTAGCAGGGTTTTAGATAAGCGAGCTAACGTTGGCAAAATTAACCGGTGCGTATGACTACACCGCTCCTTTTATTGTGGGATTGTCACCAATTTGACCGGCTCGTAACTAAATAATCTACGGTAAATGTAAACTTTTTAAACTAGTGTGAAGATGTTAACGCCGGATAGCTAGCTGGCTAGCTAGTTAGTTAGTTAGCTTAGCCGTCATCAGGCTTGAGCAGTTTCTTTACACAGCGAAGTTACGCAGGTTATGACAGAGTATTTATACTTTAATAATCTCTGTTTTAGAAGACACGATTAACAAATTACCAAAAATAGTCTACTTAGCAAAGTATAGGAGATAAAGTTATCTACATAGAGCGAGAATTCAGTGTTGCATTGCCGGTTAGGGTGAATAACTTAAACACACCTCACAGTGGCATTATTCTGAGGTGGAAAACGTCTGTAATCATCATACAGTAACATCAGATAAACATCTTAAAGTAGCTCCTCTTTCTCTCTCTCACTCTGTGTGTGTGTCTGTGTCTGTGTGTGTGTGTGTCTGTGTCTGTGTGTAGCTCTTGTAAACTCTGATTTCCCACTCCGTTGTTGATAATTACGTATTAAACAAAACTACTATGATCGCAGCACATTTACACACAGTGTCTTCTGTAGGTTTTCAGAGATGAGCAGTTCAGAGGAAGTATCATGGATCTCCTGGTTCTGTGGACTGAGGGGGAATGAATTTTTCTGTGAGGTGAGTGTCCTTAGTCTCACCTGGATGTGTATGTTGTTAAAATCAAAGCTAGACACACTAGATTATACTAGAGTATACAATGCATCTGATTTTTAAATGCATATGTCCCAGATCTTACATATTTTACTCACAGCCCTGTCTATAAGATTTATGACAGACCCATTGTCTCTCCCAGCTATCTGTGTCTCTTCAATTTAAATGAATACAAAACATGTGAAGTATAAGCTAATGTAGATACAAGCTATATTTTTTTCCACTTCACACCTGTTTGTTGTTTTTATGTTTTATTAGGAGGTCAAAACATTTTTCTGCCATCTAATGAGTTGGTGTTTTTCTCATACTTTGTACAAGGGTTAGGGTCTACTTCCATGCCCTTGTATTTAGTGTTACTGGTTCTTTTGTTCAAAAGTGTGAGTGTAGATACGCTCCAAATAAATTCATGTATGATAAGATTTTTATTTTGTTTCTCTTCTGCCAGGTGGATGAGGATTACATCCAGGACAAGTTCAACCTGACAGGGCTCAATGAGCAGGTTCCCCACTACCGCCAGGCCCTAGACATGATCCTGGACCTTGAACCAGGTCTGTTTGTTATATTCATGCCTCCATACCCACATTCTCAATGTTCATTACACTCTAACTACTGATATGCATTACACAGAATCATTACTCAACAACATAGTTTTTAGTATAAGATCAGGACATTGGATTAAAAGAGCTGCAGGTATTTCATGTCCCTTAAATCTGCTGCGCTTTCTATCTCTCATATCATCAGTATTAAAAAATAAGAGGGAACATTTGATCTTAGCTTTGTTTTGTTTCGAGATGGTCTCAGCTGTTGTGAAAGTTGTTTCTCTCTGTCCAGTCATTAGATCTTTGAAATAATGTGACTTTTTTTCACTGCACTTTTGACCTGCTGAGAACCTCTGTTTTGCTTCTTCTATTTTCTTTCTGATTCATTAATGGAGCATCTTGTAAAAGCTGTTATGTGTTACATTCTTCGTTTAAAACCACAACAAAAAGAACAGAGGTGCTCTCTGTTGTGTTCCTGGTATTTCTTTTCCCTCTGATAATCTTTCTCACCACAGTTTTAGATCTGTTTTAACTTTCAGAATCAATGTGAATAGTTAGAATACTCAGTTCCTCCTTTGGTTTCTGTTTTTAGATGAGGAGCTTGAGGACAATCCCAACCAGAGCGACCTGATTGAGCAGGCAGCTGAGATGTTGTACGGCCTCATTCACGCACGCTACATCCTCACTAACCGAGGCATCGCACAGATGGTAGGTGTCAAGATCCACAACACCAACAGGAACCTGTGTGTATTCTATTAATCTGGATTTATGGTTCAGATTTCACCCATTGATAGCACAAGCACAACATGTAAGAGTATTGTACATAATCAGGCAGTACAGTGTTGTAATGATCTTGTCAGAATTATTTACTGCACTTTGTGATATACACAAAGTTTATTAGGTACACACAGCCAAAACCCCTGTGAGAAATCCTTATGGATGAAATAATAGAAACACTGTTAGTTCAGTTTGTAACAACAGTTCCTGAGTTGCCTACAGAGCATATTCTTTGCTACTGTGATACAAATGACTCTTTACCAGTACGTACTACCAACTTTACTTGACTCACCTCGTCTTTGGTACCAAGATGGTAGTTTCCTTTACAGAGGACAGCACCGCCTCCATGTATGTGGTCGTGAGGTGAAGGAGGAGAAAGTTGAGAAAGTGATCTTCAAAATAACTGTTGTGGTGTCACAGACGGCAGCTTGGAGATTTTTTTTCAGATGAGGAATTGGAATCCAAATCAGAAAACTTTATGTAGTTGTTTTAATTTCAAATATGTTGTTAATTCATCAATTTAGAGCCTGTTTAAAAACCTGCTCCAACATTTTCAGAGATGGGAGGTCCCACTACCACCTCTGTCAGCTGTTCAGAGCTCAGGATAACGTCTTTTAAATATAATTTTAACATTGCACTAAAGCCTGTTATTGTACTGTGGATCTTTGTAGTGTTTTTTCCCACATTGTAGAAACCGGTTATTCTGAGTATAGCTGTGCAGACTGTTTCGGGTTGCGGGTACAAATACTTGCATGCAGTGCAGTGATGACATGGTGACGATTCCGACCAATCAGCATTTTAGTACCTGGTTGACCTTTCTTTAGGAACTGCAGGAGAGCAGATACTAAAAAGGGGAACCAGGTACTTTTTACTAATGTCAAGGCAAAAAACAAGTAGTAGAATAGAGCTGCTGCTGAGTTGCACAATACATACAGTTTATTGACTTTTTCTTGTCCTCATGTTGACCCTGTTCAGCTGGAGAAGTATCAGCAGGGAGACTTTGGCTATTGCCCCCGGGTCTATTGTGAGAATCAGCCTATGCTTCCTATTGGTGAGTAAAAATATGTACATTTCCTAAAAAACAACACATTCATGTTTGTTACCTCATGTGTTACTTAAATGCAACACCACAAGATGTTTGACAGCTATTTAAATATTGTCCCAAAGCTTTGCATGAAGTCTGTGTGCACTGTTGCGGTGAATATAACATTTCATGAGGCGCAAAGTTTGTTGCATGCAAGAGATGAAAGGATGTTGTCTAATTTCTTCCATGACTTTGCATATGAAAAATATCTGCAACAGTTCATGGCTGTGTGATGTAGAGTTCTTTTAGGCTGGTGTTGCTGTCTGTTTTGTAAGTTTTTCTGGCTGCTCGTGGCAAACGTCCAAATTTACATTGATCTGGTAACACTGATACAGAACAGTGTTAGTTCTCCCTCTGCCTCAGTGACAGGAGATGTCTAAACAAGTTTCTCCTCCCTCTGTTCCTCACACTCCTCCTCGTCCTCCACAGGTTTGTCGGACATCCCTGGAGAAGCCATGGTGAAGCTTTACTGCCCTAAATGTATGGACGTCTACACACCCAAGTCCTCCAGGCACCACCACACAGATGGAGCCTATTTTGGCACTGGCTTCCCCCACATGCTCTTCATGGTGCACCCGGAGTACAGGCCAAAGAGGCCCGCCAATCAGTTTGTCCCACGGTTAGTGCGCCTGCTCCACATTCACACTGCTTACTTTAATAACTCCAGTGAACTACAATTTTAATTTTTTTCACATTGTTTTTCTTCATCCCATTTCATTGTGTTGACATAAAATGTCACGCCACAGGCTTCTTGTGATTGTTGAACATCACACATCACTGCTCTCTCCCTGAAAGCAAATACACGACTGGTCACAGCGCAAACAGCCTCGTCGTGCGACATGATTATTTCCTCAAATACACACTGACGTTTGTCACTCTTGTTTTTCCTGCAGGCTGTACGGGTTCAAGATCCACCCCATGGCCTACCAGCTGCAGCTGCAAGCCGCCTCAAGCTTCAAGAGCCCCGTCAAGGCCATCCGCTAGAGTGTCCAGGACTGAGGAGGAGGAGGAGGAGGAAGATACCTAGAGAGAGAGAAGACAGGAGAGAGTTATGATCAGAAGGAGAGGGGTCAGCTGCATTTTGCAAAGCTCTTCAGATGCCCCCTCTCCACCCTGAAGACTGTATTATTTTGGTTTAGATTAGTGCAAATGAAAAAGATTTTTGAGTGTGAGCGAGACGTAGACACGCACAGCCATGATATAAATGACAAACACACACAAATATACATACATATAGCCACACACACACACACACACACACACACTTGGTTTTCCATGCACGTACCTTACCAAACTCATCCGTGCCAAAAACAGAAGGCGAGGTTAAGAAGAAGCTGAACAATACACGCTGCTGTTCACTCACAATACGAGCACACAGACGAGAGAATGATGTTACTGGTGGGTGACACTACAGTGTGACGAGTCCCTGTAGGAAGGGTTGTTTTGTCCAGGAGTGAAAAGCTGAGAGTGCTCGGTGTTTGGCAAAGTTTGGTAAAAGGTGGCGGGAAGCCCTCCTCTCCATGTTTAGCCCCACAATGCATGTCCACTCAGGCTGGCACTCGCAGAGACAGTTTGGACGCCGGCTTCAGGTGTTTGTTTTCTTTCTGTATCACTCGTTTTGTAAAATAAAAAATTGGTTTGTCTGATGTTTTGTGGAATTGTCGCACAAAGCATTTTGTTAAATTTTGCCTTAAGGTACAGAGAAACACCTCGGATTGTTTTGTAGTGTCAGTTTCCTCCATTTATTTTTTCTTACTGGGCGTAGATTAGAAGTAGGTCCAAATTAATATGGATTTCAGAACAAGAAGCCCGTGTCATTTCTCCAGCTGTCTGTGCGCGTGTCAAACAACAGTCTGTACCGGTATCTAAGTGAGAATATAACCTGTTCTACTTTTTTCTGAGATGTTTTCCTCCTGCAGCAGCAGCAGGTTTGTACTGTCACCCACCTCCCCTCATAGCTCCATCTCTGCTACGGGAAGAGTTTCACATTGAAGGGAATTCCCTCTCTGAGCAGAGAGTAGATGAGAAGATAAATGTGGTTTAAAAAAAAAAAAAAAAATCTCCTACCAGCACCTCTAAAGCTAATGTGCTATGTTTTTTTTGTTAGCTCATTCTGTTGTAAAAACACATTGTCACTAAGGGGCTGGTCGGCTGTTGCTAGGAAACCAGTGTTAACAGAGTTACTAGTTCCGGCAGCACTAACAATCTTTTTATTTGTTTTTTCTATTCAACAGACAAGATGGTGATGTGTTGTCATGGATCTCGTTTTAAATCTATTGATGGTCAGCTATTTATATTTTTTATGTTATGTGCTAGTAAGCACTTAATAGGCAACCACTTCTGACCGGTGTGACACCATGTTCTGTGACTGCAGGGGGCGCTGTTGCATTGAGCTCATTTACATAGGTCGTCCCTATCAATGTTATTAAGCCTTTAATGATCAGTACCTAATGAAATACTTAGATGCTGTATATTTTTATTTCTCCTCCTCACCTGCACCTAGAGAGTTAACAAAATGATGCATCCAGTAATTATCAGTTATTTCTGCTTTTCTGTCACTGTCTTTAAAAACTAAGTAACCCCCCAAAAATATAACTGAGATCAACACGAGCTTAACCGAAGGTAGACCTCACTTTGGGCTTTGTGTGAACACCAAGGTGTGATTACAGTGGTCACAGAGTATGATGTAACACTGGGCCCCAAACACCACACACTGATGTTTTTAAGCAGGTATACATAGAGGTGCTGGTAGGATCAGATAGTAATAATTAACATGTAGCCTAAAAAGTGACATTTTGCCTGAAACCTGGGACAGAACAGCTGATTAAAACTTTAGTGTTTGCTCACAGGTGGGAAGGAGCCATGTTTGTAGTCTTCTCTAGCTTTATATTTAAACTTCTCATCTAACTCTCAAGTGGATATTTCCCCCAAAATGTCAAACCACTCCCGTGAAAGATCGAGGAGACTCAGAGAACTTAGACAATCTGAATCCTTCAGCTCACTCCACCACTGCACTGATCCTCCTGGTGTGTGTCTCCACAGCACAGTCATTGTTTATGTCCAGGTTCAGAGACAGAAGGACAGACAGACAGACCACCAGCCGCTTGTTTTTGTTTCTGAAACGGCGGGATAGAGACTCCCTCCCTTTCACTCCCCTCTTCTTCTTTTTACTTTTTGCGTGACTGGATTAAATTTTGCTTTTTTTGATTTCATGATACAAACAGAAACGGTATTTATGTGTCCAGATTTTAACTAATGTTTGTCTGTGTTGTTGTTGTCGTCTTTCTGCTACTGTGGAAGGGTGAGCAGGATTCAGAATTCTCAATAAACTTCTATTTTCTTTTCATATTCTTCATGTCCTCTATTTGTTATTTTTTTGTACTTCACACGAGTATATTCAGGTCTGGTCAAATATAATATTCAATACTTATATCTGAGAGGGACTGGACACTGAAGCAAGACAGTGGACAGACCAATCAATATTACAGTATTATTATTCAATATTTACATCAGAGACAGTGAAAAAAGAGAGAGACAGACACTGAGTCAGGACCAGGGCTCTGCAGTCCTGGTCCTTGAGGGCCACTATCCTGCATGTTTTAGATGTGTCCCTCTTCCAACACCTGATTCAAATGATCAGGATCGTTATCAGGCTTCTGCAAAGTTTGATGATGAGCTGATCATTTCAATCAGGTGTGTTGGCAGAGGGACACATCTAAAACATGAAGGATTGCGGCTCTCTAGGACCAGGGTTGCAGACCCCTGGTCAGGACAGAGGACAGACTGATCAACCAGGGACCCTAGAACAGGGGTGGGCAACCCTGGTCCTCGAGATCCACAATCCTGCATGTTTTAACTCAGGGGTGCCCAAACCTGCTCCTTCAATGATCAGCTCATCATCAAGCTCTGCAGAAGCCTGATAATGATCCTGGTCATTTGAATCAGGTGTGTTGTGAGAGGGAAACATCTAAAACATGCCGGATAGTTTCCCTCAAGGACCAGGATTGTTGACCTGTGGATTAGAGACAGGCAGCTCCAGCTACCTGCAGAGACTTATATAGAGGACGTGTTAGTTTAA
>OOFC01015613.1:8152-19804 GCA_900323345.1 Pseudochromis fuscus | reverse complement strand
ACTCAGGGGTGCCCAAACCTGCTCCTTCAATGATCAGCTCATCATCAAGCTCTGCAGAAGCCTGATAACGATCCTGGTCATTTGAATCAGGTGTGTTGGAAGAGGGACACATCTAAAACATGCAGGGTAGCGGCCCTCGAGGACCAGGATTGGGCACCCC
The DNA here is from genome assembly GCA_900323345.1 of Pseudochromis fuscus. Classification (NCBI taxonomy): domain Eukaryota; kingdom Metazoa; phylum Chordata; class Actinopteri; family Pseudochromidae; genus Pseudochromis; species Pseudochromis fuscus. The sequence goes on along the minus strand of OOFC01015613.1, from coordinate 19,644 downwards.
TGTTTTAGATGTTTCCCTCTTCCAACACCTGATTCAAATGACCAGCTCATCATCAATCTCTGCAGAAGCCTGATAATGATCCTGGTCATTTGAATCAGGTGTGTTGTGAGAGGGAAACATCTAAAACATGCCGGATAGTTTCCCTCAAGGACCAGGATTGTTGACCTGTGGATTAGAGACAGGCAGCTCCAGCTACCTGCAGAGACTTATATAGAGGACGTGTTAGTTTAATTATTTAATTTCAATGTATTTACTAACAGAAAAGAGAGAGATGCATCATAATGTGAGCCACCCTAACTATAATTTCATCCTAATACCTAGAGTTGTTCCTTCTTGCCACACAGTGTCAGTAGAGAACTTCATACTTGAAAAGCTCCATTTTTAATCCTCCTAAATGTTTTGTTTGGTGCTGCCACGGCTGGATGAAGAGACAACAGCCCGACCATGAAACCACTGCACACTACCTGCATTCTTTGCATATGTGTGTGTTTTTAAACCCGTAGGAAGATTTTCAGAGGGAGTGATGGTTGTCTGGCTTCTGGGTGTGGCCACAGTGACATTTCACATGACTCTGAGTAACAGCAGCGGTGGCCAAACACACACACACACACCCTCACGCACATAAAAGAATTACACACTAATGACACAAAATCATGAGATCTCAGTCATGCTTCTGCAGTTCACTCCTTTTATTTGTATTTATGAAACAAATCTGAATAGGAGCTGATTTAAAAATATTCCTCACACCCAAAACACACACATCACCTTGAGACAGCACGGTGCGACTTCTTTACGTATGACTCATGCGGCGTGTTTTTCCCCTCTGCACGGCAGCTGTCTTTTGGCAAAATGAGTGGCAGGGCTGAGCTGTCTTCATGTGGCCGAACCCTGTCAGTTTTTCCAGAGGGAGAAGAGGAGGAGGTTCCTTCGTGACTTAGGATAACCTCAAACCACAGCTCGGGACCTGCCCTGCCTTCTCCACATTTTCTTACAGCAAATCCTTTCAACTGCATAAAGAGGAATCCCCTGTTTGTTTTTTTGTTTGTTTTGTATATAGAGAGCTAATAAGAGCAGCCTTAATCTTTCATGAACGGTCAGCTGCTTTGTTTATCAGGGGCCCGAATGTGGCGAGAAAGCAGCTCAGCGTTTGTCTCCACAGTAATAATCTGGTTTCATACTGCAGTCATGTGAAATGTTCAGCCTTTGCGTCGCCACACCCAGAGGCAACATTGCACCATTCTCAAAGGGTTTTTTTTTGTTTTTTGAGATGCCGCTCTCCCAACAGATACAACTGTTTCAGGAAATTTGCCCGCCACAGAAACAGAGACCACATGCAAAAACACTCCAAAAATATGTGTTGTTGATAGGAAAATCTGTCTTTAGAGGTTTCACTCTTTGGCTGCAGTGTGTAACAAGAACATCACAAATCCTAGTAGAGATGAAATAAAGGGTTGACTTGATGGGACAAGTTGAAGCAGCCAGTTTGACGAGGTTTGTCTCGTATGGTGCCCTGCAGCCCTTCGTGTAACTTCATCTTTGTAGTCTCTGTTAGCTTCATGAACTTCATTGTTTATATTCGCTACTTGTGGAGCTCTGCCTTTATGCTCCGTCCCATTGTCTAGTTGGAAAATAAAACCTCCTCCCAAGTGGAAGATAATGTCAGATTTTCCTGCAGAGCTTTCCTGTGTTTGACAGAGTTCGTTTTTCCCAGCCACCCTCGACTTCAGAGTGTCACACGAACCTCCTGGCACCGTCTTACTCAGATGTCACCACAGGTTTTAGCAGTGCAGCTTCAGGAATGGGAATCTTAGGGTGTGGATCCACCTCCTTGTTCCAGACTGAAATGTTTCACCAGCTGTGTGATGACATTGTGTGAAGATGTTGATGGTCCCCAGAGGATGAATTCAACTGACTATCCCATCATATTGACCTTTGTGATCATCCCGTTTCAGATCGTATACACCCTAAAATGCTGCGTTGTTTCAAACAGAAATCAGGAAATAGTGACTGCAACTATATGCTTGGTTCATTTAATGCAGTAAGATGAGTAAAAACAATAAAATGATGAGTAAAAACCACAAAATTTAAAGTAAAAACTACAAAATGTGAAGTAAAAACTACAAAATTTGGGTAAAAACTACAAATTGTAAAGTTAAAAACTACAAAATTTAGGATCAAAACTCCAAAATGTAAAGTTAAAAACTACAAATTTAAGATAAAAACTACAAAATGTAAGATAAAAACCATCCCTCTTACTGAGTTAAATTAACACAGCAGTTAGTCCAATATTGACCCAGTTCTGGGTGAACACAACCCAACATTTCAGTGAGTGTAAGTGAAAAACACTTGAGCGTGCTGCAGGTGACTGTTTTACAGATGATACAGATTTAAAGCTCCTTTCTTTCCCATGAAGAAGACTGTGATTACACTCCAGGTAACATGGAGACACTCTTGTATCCACACACTCATTGTGCTAGTCAGCCACCTTTTGTGTGGGAGTTGCTTGGAGTGTTTCTTTGTCTCCATTGTTGTGGTTTCCCTCAGTCCCGACTCACCCAAATGACACAGGTGTATTTATACAACAATCAGGTGAAGCCCTGTGACGACAGGTTCTCCATTTATTTCATCATAAGATTCCTACAGAAGCTTCAGATGTGTCAGAGCAAACTTATATTCAGGAACAGATCATTTATTATTTTTATTCTGCTTCCTGCAATAAAACTGGAAGTCAGGGCTGAAACTGTAGAGGATTGAAAGGTGGGATTTTATTGGAGGATAACAGGACAGGAGACTGTCAACTATAAGCTGCACTTTAATAAACAACATGTGAATCATATCTCACATGGTTCAAATGCTTTCTGTCCACATTGTTCTTTACATGGAGATAAGATAGATAAGATATTTTGCAAAATATGCAAAACCACTCACGCAGAGTGTCAACACTGATATAAAAAGATTCTCTGGAACTGACGTTTATCCAGAAATATGCAAAACCGAACTTCACACAAACACATACGGAGACGTTGACATCAGACGTTGAATTTCCTTCAATTTAAAACTACATCTATGAAAAATATTTCTTAACCAAAAAGAACCAGGACCCATTTCTCCTCAAAGAAAAATGTATAAAACAGACTAGATGGACCATGTTTGTGTATCCATGACATGTAAACAGATCCACACATTGTCCCATGACCACACCAGGATGTTTGGTAGATGTCTAATTTTGGGACCTCATTAGATTAAGTCAGGGATGAAGCTGTATATAGACCTGGGCTGATTACAGGTGCATTTTGTTTGCAGGTAAGCAGTTATATTCTCATTTCCATGTTGTCAAAATTATCTATTTAGCTACACCTCATGAGCTGTATCTGCTCAAAGTTCATGTGTTGTGATCGTCATTACTGTGAATGTGTATCTGAATCAGACTTTGTCATTGTGTTAAAAGAAGGAGAACCTGTTCACAGTGTGACCTCATGTTAACCTCATGTTACACCAACAGCCCGGTTGTTAAAACTCTAACAGTTAATAACAGAGATCACATCCCGCCACATGTTGAAAGGCTGTCTGAGCCCAGCCGAGTGTGGCACCGCGCATCAAAGCACCACTTCAAAGATCCACTGCACAAAGGGCCGGTTCTGGTGTTTAAAAGACACTCGGGTTCCTGTCTTGGGTCAGTGTTGGAGACGATGCTTCAGAAGTTACTTCTAGTTTTTGTAACTGGTTGGACTGCTGACAAAGCACCCTGAAAAAAAACAACCCTTCTATAACTGCACACTAAAAAATGTGTTGTTTTAACCCAGAACTGAGTCAATATTGGACTAAATACAGGCTGGGTTCATTTAACTCTTTAACACCTGAGTCTGCAAATTTACACCTGGACTTTTCATTTTGAATTCAAATTCAAATTTAACCTACAAAATCTAACAATCATGTGCAGTTGCAGTGTTTTTGTTCACTAAAACGCTGAAATCTAAATTCGTTTTTGTGTTTTTCTGCTATTCTTGTTTAATGTCACTGTTTTTACACTCTTACAACACTTAGTATACAGTAAATCAGCTGTTTTGCCAGCTTCTGGGAGAGGCACTAGTGAAATTACTATAATGACACCATATTCACAATAAAGGGCAACATCTCAGCTCTCGGGAACTGTTGGAATTTTTCTGATTGCTCAAATAGTGATGTAATTACGGTAATCCAAAGACGCACATGCAGACCTGTCGTTTCTGTCCAGTTGATAAAATACTTAATAAAAACAAGAAAAGACTGAGAGACAACAAGCAAATATTGAAGAAAAAACAACAACACTTTGGATAAGAACAACTACATTTTGGGTAAAAACAAGAAAATATTCAATAAAACAATAAAATGTTGGGTAAAAGCTACAAAATGCCACCAACGCTCTGGGTAAAAGCAACAAAACGACCCACTCATTCACAGAAGTGCAAAAAAAAAAGTGCAAAAAACTCCAATTGACTTCAGTTCAAAAATCATCATTTTCAATCATGAACTACTCAATACAATACTACTCAGTCAAAACATATTTTTTTAACAAGTCATTCTAATGCCTTAATAATCTTTTCATCATTAATATTATTAGGCCTCAAAAAAGAGGAATATTCAGGGGTGTGGTTAGTTTGATCGACAGCTCTGGTCTCCAATGCTGAAGCTGAGTCTCATACACATTGGACAGTGACCTCGGGTTCTGGGGTCAGACCCGCCTCCTCACTCCTCACTTCACATCCAAATATGGTCACTTTTGGCTCCAAACAACCACCATGGTGACGTGCCAAACACTAACCACCTGGCTTGAAAACGTGAGTCAACAAACCAACCGGTGACATCACACTCGCTTTGTCCAGTACAATGTCTTTTTCTATTGATTTTTCAGCCAGCAGAAACTGCACAGTCTGTTCAACCTTTGTAACACAACTACACTAACTTTATTATTTAAACCTCCCTGTTTCTCTTTCCCAGCATTTGGATTTTCTTTTGTCACCTCTGTTGGACTAAAGATCAGCTCGGCTGCTTTCTGCCACACGCCCTCTTTCCAAGTGGCAAGAGTTGGGAAACACGGTGGATCTGTGGGCAACACAATAGAAGCACTTCACGGGACACAAACAGCCTCCCTCTCAGCAAAGTATTTCCAAATCATGACTCTGAAGATGCCATTTCATAACTGTTCCCTCCTCCAGCAACAAACCGAGTCAGGCTCTGAAGTCAGATGCCAGAGATAATCATTAAGCAGCTCACACAGCAACAGCCAAACCCCTAAAAAAACCCTCTGTCATTGTGACTGATGCAGACAAACAGACTGTGAAAAGTCTCGCTTCACCCGTGACTCCGACGGTCACTCATTTACTCGGGGCTTTTTTTTTGTGTGTTTGCAAACACTCGGAGACAAACAGACGCACACAGAAAAATGTTTGAGCACAAACTTCGGGCAAGACGAGACCTGCTCTGATAACCAGAGTTTCCTTGAACTGAGGCTGTTGTTGTGTGTTTCATCACGGTGTCTGTGCAGCGGCATGAAGCTCAGAATTGCAGGAAGGACCCACAGAAACCTCCCTTCCTCAGTTTGGTCTTGATAACACACAAGTGGGTTTTTAACTCCAGCGTAATTTTAGGCATCCAGCCATTTGCACACATTGTCACCGGGTAAACAAACTGCACACACGGATCACATCTGAGTCATTTCTAAAGACGGGAAGCATTTTAAACATGTTGCTATTATTTTATGGGGCCTAAACTACAGTTGATATGATTTTATTTTACATGCTTTACATTGGAGATTGCTGTTGTGAATTAAAAAGTCTGAAAAATGCTGTACTCCCCACTTTACAACCAATTTTCATCCTTTTTTTAACCACTTAAAGGAAAAACTCTGAAAGGTGTTTAACTTGTCACACACAGTATAACAATCACATACACACTACTACTTTTCTTTTTGTGTGCAATTTTAATTCTATTATCTTGAAAACTAGTTTTAAGAAGCCTCTCAGGTGATCGATCACAAGTGGACACCGCTAAGTGTGAACGACCACCCAAACACACTGAGATCCGATCCCTCAAACCACATGTGGAGGTGGTCTGAGAGACGTGACCACATATCTTTAACAGTGTGAATGTTAATGCGCTCATTTACAACTCGTAAACAACTTTGTCCTCTCACCAGGAACAGTCCGTACACGATCTCTTTTAGTTAACGTCGCTAACTGTTTACAACAGCTGGCGCTCTTCTGGCGTGAAAACTGTGACACCTGAAAACAAGTGGTCGGCAGGGCGATTTGGAGACACATGTTAAATAAAGGTGTGAATGTAGATGTGTCTCAGCTGTCCACTTATGATCCGATCGACATAAACCAAAGACTGTGTGACATCACCCGTTAGTTTGTGGTGTTTGACAATTGATCATCCCCATGTTGGTTGTTTGGAGCTGGAAGTGACCATATTTGGATATCAAAGAAGAAGTGGGGAGGCGGGGCTGACTCCTAACCCAAAGGTCACTGTCCAATGTGTGAGACTCGACTTCAGCTTCGTCTTTACTCATGTTAAAATAAAGTGTGAACAGAGCCTCACTGGAGCCACCATCTTTCCTCTTTCTGTAGATTCAGCTCTGTTTACACTGCTGAGTCATGTCGCATGTATATTATCAGGTGGGTGTTTTTTTTTTTATTATTATCATTGTTGTGTCTCCTGCAAATTGGTAAGAGGACAATGAAATCTCCCAACAGTGTCACATTGTGTTCACCTTGTTTTATATACACAGCAGCAGCAGCAGAAGCAGCATTAGTGGCAGCAGCACATGCAGCACACAGGCTTAAAGTCTGCAGCAGAGGATGCCAAGAAACACTGTTATGGATGGGCACAAGCAAAAGGTCAATGAGCTCATCAGGTATAAAAATCAAACACAACAGTGAGCTGTGTCGCTTGTAAACAGAGCAGTTTAAAAGGAAGTAAACTCTCATCACAATAAAGAGTCACGCTCCTATCAAGCATCGCTACCTTCACACAGACCATATCAGCTGCTTTGTGCTGCTGCTTTGTAAAAGAACAATGGCCGCTTCCAGAAAACAAGCACGCACCTGAATGTGAGTTTGTTGACTCTGTCGTGGTTCGTTTATGACATGACAGATATGATGTGAATCCTTTAGCTGGGAGTTGAACCGTGGATGAAGGCGCTTCATCAGCAAAGTGTGTGCAGGTGTTGTCGGTCACCTGAGAGGGACCTTCTCCTGAACCTGTGCTTTATTTTAAAGCCATTTGGAGACTTAAGTTATTGAGTCAACAACAAACAAAAAGTACAACTGGAGTGACCTTTAGTGACCTGCAGTGACTGTTTTCCTCGCCTGATATCACAATCACAATCCCTGCCCTCAGATTTGTCTTGTGACCCTTTGGAGGTGTTTGTGACATCATATTATATCCTTCAAACAGCTGCTGCAGAGGACCCAGAAAGGAGCTTAAAGTCCATTTGTACTGAGGAGTGGACTCATAGACTGTATATAGAAATGGACGAAGCAACCAGGGCTAAAAAATGAAGTGTAAAAGAAGTGCAATACTCCCGATGGCCACTAGATGCTGGCTCCAAATTCAGTCATTCATTCAAATTCATCATTTTCATTCATAAAATACACACTGAATAAATGTCATTAGGTAAACTCAACTCTTCTTATTCTGATCTAGTGGTCCAGCTGAAAAGAGTGTTAAAAAAACCATCATTAATAGACAACAACAAGTTAGGGCAGTGGTAAGTTTGATTGACAGGTCTGGTCTCTGTGGGCAGTGTCCTCGGGTTCAAGGTTCAGACCCGCCTCCTCACACATCCCTTCATATCCAAATATGGTCATTTCTGTCTCAAAAAAAAACAACAGTGCAACATTCAAATACCAAACTCCTGGCTTCAAATGTCACAGCCATTCTGTACACAGTCTGTGAGTTTGTTGCCCACATATTTCCAGACCACCTCAAAGGTTTCACAGCAACAGGAGGTCAAAATGATGCAGCTGCAACAAAAGAGGCAAAGTGGAGGCAGAGTGGCCATGTCAAAAAAGTTTAATAATTATTTGAATTCATTTGCCATGTCTTCGATAAACTAGAAATGCAGTGCAGGCTTGAACTACTGGCTGCAGTGCTCCCAGGTGGTACTGCTTCATTTTGGTTTTCTGTTCATGTCTGTGTACATATTTGTCCTCATGTCCACTGGATGTTTTATTACAGAGCAAAGAATAAAGCAACAATCTCCTGCATCATACATTTTCCTACAAATCTACTTTGTCACTGAAATAATTTTTCATGATTTTTTATTTAGCCTCTAAAACTTGTCTTTTCACCAAAAGACCAAGTCTCAGTCAGACTCACTGAACAAGAGCTGACTGTAGAGTTCAGTCATTCATAAGCTTCACATGATTGTGAAACTGTAAATCAATTCATAATTTCATTTGAAGAACATCCCCGTTTTAGATTTGTAACAATGCAGTTTTTAGATAATCCAATGTCCTAAATTAACCTAAGAAGTAAAGTTGTATGAACTCAAAAAGGAACATTTAACCATTTGCTTATCAGAAAAATCCAAATAACTGTATCTTATGCCTATATGCTGTTTTTATATATATATATATATATATATTTTTTATATGAGGTGAGATGCCATAAATACCCATACACACTAAAACATGTTGTGTTGTTTTAACCCAAAACTGTGTAAAACTTGAACTAACTACATGTTGGGTTACTTTAGTTTAATTAAAAAATGTATGTAACCATGTGAGAAGGGTTGTTGATTTTAATCAAAATGTTCTTTTACTCTCAACTTTTTTGATTATACACCCCAAATTTTATTGATTTAACCTATTTTTGTGTTTAAACCCCAATTTTTGTTGTTTTTACCCCAAATTGTGTTAATAGACCATAAATTGTATTACTTTTACCCAAGATTGTGTTGATTTTATCCAACATTTTGATGGTTCTACCTAAAATTTTGTTGATTTTATTGAAGATTTTGCGTTTTTTCCCCACAACATTTTGCTATTTTTCCTCAAACATCTGGTTCATTTTGAACAAAACTTTGTTTTCCTCAAAAATGTGTTATTTTTACCAAATATTTTGTTACTTTTATCCCAAATTTTGTTGATTTTAGGTAAAATTTGTATTGGTTTCGCCCAAACTTGCAAATTGTGTTGTTTTTGTCGCCATATGAATTTGAATGAACTTTTACCCAGTTCTGGATTAAAACACAACATTTTTAATGATGTCAAGTTTGAGTCCCACAGACCTCTATCACTCCTCTATGTAATTTTTTTCACAGTTAAAATGGCATTAAAAAAAAGTCACAAGACAACATTTAAGCCACTCCTGAGCATCACAGAAACACTATAAATCCACGCAAACACGCTGTAATGCCACCTTCACAGTGTTATGTTCACTTAGAAACCACACCAACATTCCCACGCTGTCCCTCCCCCCGCAGTAAGATAATACCCCCCCCTTACCTGCTCAGGTGTTTGCGCGTGAACGCACACATCTGGGTGGATGTCCCGGATGTGCTCCTCTGATTGGATAACGGTGACGTTGGGATGGGAGGTGGGAGATTATAAATGCAGCCATGGCGGAAAAAGTTCGTCGTTGGATCCAGAATATAACGGTCTCACAGTCCTCTCTGACCCACAGCTCCTTCTCACTGCACTTTGTTGCCTTGATTTCGTCTTTTCCTCCAAGATGAACAGAATTATTCTTCAGGTTTTTGCAGCTGGACTCTGCTTTGCAATCGGTAAGAAAAAAAACCACTGATTTATTCATTGGAAAATGCACGTTTATTTTGAATTGCATTAACTAAACTCATTTCTAAAACCGAAGTTATTAAAATGCGTATGTTTTTATTTGAGACTGAATATTTTAGGTGTTATTTTGACAGTAATATTTCCCCCAGCAAAATTCACGTTTTTCTACATGGAGTTTGGTTTGGCTTTGTTTTTAATGAGGTTGGATTCTCATTAAATTATTATCAGCAGAGTTGCTGTGCTCTCAATTGTTTTTGCAAGTTTTACATGGGTAGATTTCTGCATCTGAAGTGGGCTTTTAGATTTTCCATAATCTTTATTTTTATGTTTTCCCAGTAAACACTGAGTTTCTTTCCAACGTTTTGTTGGAATAAAAACTTCAGTTTGGGAGGATTTGGGAAGTGTGTGCTATGTTTTCTTAGGTTTGGCTGTGCAGAGCTCGTGGCTGTTGTCTGACTGGGTGTGTTCACTCCTCACACCACTGTTCTGTTACATTTTAGTGGAGAGGGGGAAAAAAACAACCTTCAGTTGTGCACAAACCTGGCAACACAGTGATCTGTGATAGCCAGGCACCTTCATAGTATCCATCCCTTTGTTTTTAATATGTTTGAGTTACAATGTTAAAAGTAGATGAGCTCAGTTGAGTGTTGGAGATGTTCATGCTGATCCACCCAACCATGTCATCACTTGTTTGTCATACCAAGAATATTATGGGAAAGAGGCGTCAGTCAGCCCAGAACATCTGAGGTAGTTGAAAAGTAAATGGTTGCTATACTGAGATAAAAGTGATGGATTAATGGTAATTGACTAAACATCTTAGCTAATCTAACTAAAGGCAGCTTAATAAAACAATTAATTTAGTTAAGTGTAGCTAAACCAACAACCTAGTTTGCCTAATGATTGTATATAGGAGACAATAGTTTGGATAAATTATTGGGGGGAAAACGGTTAATGTTTAGCTAAGTGTAGCCTAATCTAGCTAATTAGGTAGTTAATAAGTTAGTTGGTTAAATGCATTTCTGCTGTGGTTAAATTTGGCTAACAGTAGGTGACGCTCAATGGCTAAAATTTGCCAAAAGCTACTGAACCAAATAGTTTAATAGGTCATTTATTTACCAACAAAACTATGCAATGAATAAACAGCTAAGCTAGTTAGCTAAATCTGTACAGCAATAAAACAGTTAGTCAACAATTAGCATTTCTGAATTGATTTTAAAGGACAGGCAGTTATTCATTTCAAAGTAAATGAAATATGGGAGCTTCAGACTGTTTATTGGACCAAATGAATGTAAAGACCTGGGTTTAGACCATGGAAACATTGGTTACCATCATGGGCATCATCACCAGTGTCAAACACTTGGGAACAGCTATGGAGCCAAATCAATGACTAATACGCAGGAATCTATAATTTATGAGTACGACTACATTAGTGATCGATTGGGCACCATATTATGGAGCGAAATCGATGATTAATACGCACACGACTACATTAGTGATCGATTTGGCTCCATTAACAACAGATTAATGTAGTCCACCAAAAACCACTTCAACCAGCAGATTGAACAGTCAGACACTGATGAAACAGAGTTTTGGGGTGTTTACCCTCTGTGCACATCCTGGGCTTTACTGTAATGCTGTTATTACAGGTTGGGGTGAGGCAGCCTGTTTGTGGTGATCTCTTGTTTTTTTTTTTTTTTTTTTTTTTTTTTTCCC
>OOFC01015608.1:12661-24693 GCA_900323345.1 Pseudochromis fuscus | reverse complement strand
ACCTGCAGCTGGACCTGGACCACCTCACCTCCTGAAGGGGGCGCCGGCCTGCAGCTGGATCTGAACCACCTCGCCTCCTCATTCATTTCGCCTTTTATGTTTTACTGACGCAGTTATATTCAGTCTTTGGTTTTTATCCGACCCTTTTTAAGTGATCCTTCCAGAGTCAGAGTTCAGTTCCAGCTGAATGGAACCCAGCCCTGTTCAGATCTGAACCTAGAGTGAAGCTGAATGGAACCCAGCCCTGATCAGGTCTGAATGTGGAGTGAAGCTGAATGGAACCCAGCCCTGATCAGGTCTGACTGTGGAGTGAAGCTGAATGGAACCCAGCCCTGATCAGGTCTGAATGTGGAGTGAAGCTGAATGGAACCCAGCCCTGATCAGGTCTGATTGAGGAGTGAAGCTGAATGGAACCCAGCCCTGATCAGGTCTGATTGAGGAGTGAAGCTGAATGGAACCCAGCCCTGATCAGGTCTGATTGTGGAGTGAAGCTGAATGGAACCCAGCCCTGATCAGGTCTGAATGTGGAGTGAAGCTGAATGGAACCCAGCCCTGGTCAGGTCTGAATGTGGAGTGAAGCTGAATGGAACCCAGCCCTGATCAGGTCTGACTGTGGAGTGAAGCTGAATGGAACCCAGCCCTGATCAGGTCTGATTGAGGAGTGAAGCTGAATGGAACCCAGCCCTGGTCAGGTCTGAATGTGGAGTGAAGCTGAATGGAACCCAGCCCTGATCAGGTCTCCATACATCTGTTGCTCCTCCAGTAGAAACCTCCTCATCTTTCAGTTGTACAGCTCAGAGGTTTTTAAGTGTCGCTAACTTCCTTCCTTTGAATCTTTCTATTGTTTTTCTTTCATTTTTTTTAACATTTTACTTGTTTTGTTAATTCAGTGATTTGCCGTTTGGAATTCAGAAAAGACCAATAAACATTTTACACTCTTTCCAAGACACTTATTTCAAACCTTTGTGTTCCTGAACTCTGTGTGTGTGTGTGTGTGTGTGTGTCTGTCTGTCTGTCTGTCTGTCTGTTGCTGAGGTAATATGTTAAAATTATAAATGTACAAGATTCCCTCAGATAAAAGTCAGACAGTGTCTTCTCCATCAACATGAATTGATTTGAAGTCTGTGTTTTAGTCTCTGTTTTGGGTTTAGCTCCAAAAACAACCCTTTGATGTTCTTACACAGGTAACATCCACACTTTGATGACATCACATGATCCACAGGCTGAGTGGTACACACTGTAATTGGTTGTGTTAAATTGATGCTGCCCCTTTAAATGCAGATAGACGATCATGAAGTCATTTTGAATCCCAGACACAACCTGCAGGGAGCTGTGGGAGCTGTGGGAGCTGTGGGAGTGACCAGGACCAGCACACTGACTGAGGCTGGAGCTGCTGTTATGAAACTTAATAACTAACATGTAGGAGCAGGTTTCTCAGACCTGGGCTCCCGACCTGTTTCATGGTCTGTTCCCGTCACCTCCACCCCTGATGTTTATTAACACCTAATTACATAAGAGTTACTATCTTCTTACTGTAAACTGATAACTCTTTCTGGACTACTTTCATTTAATAATTAATTTATTAACCAGCTCCTTGTAACTGTTCCTGTTTATTAAAAACTGTTTTTAGAACAGAATCATCTTTATTGCAGTTGTACAAAAGATATATTGGATGCTGTCCTTCGAGGAAAAGGTCGAAGTGGTTAAAGTAGAGATGCATTAAAAAAAAAAAAAATCAAATATTCCTCATGTCACTGTCGTCACTGCACAACTCTCCCTCTGTTCACATCAAACATGCTGCACATTAACTATTGAAGCAACAGTACAGTGTCTGTTGTTCACTGACGTTTAGTTCGAGGTTTAATCGATTTTATTCTCAAACCATTTGAACTGTTGGCCACACCTTCAGCTGATCATTTCTAACTCGTTGGGTGTAGAGTGTCGGCCATCTTTAGTTAGACTGGAGCTTGTGTTTTGCTGTCGGCTGATATTTCCACAGACACCTGCAGAAACTGGGATCTGATCCACGTGTGTTCACGACAACAGAGCTGCACTCATCACTGGGTCTCATCTGAATGTTGGTCCCAGTTCATCAGGTGAGTTGTTACCAGGTGTGTTGTGGTGAAACCAGTTCAAACATCAGCAGTGGTTCAGATTCTGTTTGTTGATCCTTCGTGGACGAGGCAGATCTCTGACACGCGACCTGGACTGATGATGTCATCATCTGTAATAAATCAATCATTGCAGCTGTTGTGTAAAGATGAGTTTTCCAGGTGGTAGTTTCCCGACATCTGTTTGTCCTCTGGATCACTGCTGCTGGACAGAGGTTAACTCAGGTCAAAGTTTCCCTGCAGCTCCTGTAATCACCTCGAAACTCATTTTGTTAAGGAGCCAATCACGGCCTCACATCCTGGTCTGACACTGGTCCTGGTCACAGATTAACAAAGGATGTCAGAGAGCAGCAGTGTCCTGTGTTAAAGTACAAGACGCCTCCTTCACCGATACCTGACGTTTGTTCCTCAGAGAGTTTACATCAGATTCAGGAAGTGTTCGACACGCTGCTCGCAGCTGATGTCTTCACACTGCAGTTCAGGTCGTAACAAGTGTCTCTATCACACCCACCCACCAACAATGCCCATAAAAGGTCATGAGGCTGCAGGGCCGTGTGCAGACAGAAAACCCAAACGTAGTGTAAACCTCACACTGAGATGAGGTTGGATCTGAAATCTGAAACCACAGAAGAAGAAACAGCTGCATCACAGCAGGTGTAGGTCAGGACGCACGTCCTCCAGGTGTCAAGTGTTTGTTTCTTTTACAAAATAAAATAATGATTGAAAATAATCGAAATATGAAAGTGATGTCATCCAGTTTCTCCTGGATGTTCACAGACTTTGTCTTTAAACATCTCCGATCAGTCGTCTACCCACCACCACCACCTCCTGAGGTCCTCGTCATCTGACCGCCACAGTACGACCTGCCTGCACCGGGGTCAGGATTAATACACCAGGACAGTCTCAAACTGTTTCAGCCCAAATCTGTGGATATATTTGTTTAAATCCTGATTTTACTTCAATGGTTTTAGGTTAAAAATCAAGTCTTCTTTTCAAATCCCTGAACTCTCACCAGACTGGATCATTTCCTGTTGTCAGGACACACTGTGAAAAATGAGGACTTTAGGAAAACTCAAAGGATCTCACTGCACTGGATGTTTTAGTTCTGAGACTAAGTTGAAACCATCAGGAAAACTCCTTTTATTTCATTATTTTAAGTTGAGATTACTTCTCATGATTTGTAACTTAAAATTTCGAATATCAAAACAATAAAAGTTTTGCCAACAAATTATTTTTTTGTTGAGTTATTTGTCTTTTTTATGTATGAACACTTTATATTTTGTAAGGCTGACAGTCTTGAGTTAATAGATCAATGAATTGGTTGATGAGCTCATGTCAGATCAAAACCTCATTGGTCAAATAACCACATGTGTGACTTTGATGCAAATGATGCTTTTATTGTGGTAAGACAGGATCACACAGTGTCAGGAAGACTCGAACATGAACTACATCAGTCATAGTGCTCACATCACTGCAACAAGTTACACACTAACATCTCCTCTAACACAAACACAACACACAAACATGAACACAACAAAACTACACAACAAATTCACAGAAGCAGCTGAACGGTCCAATCAGGGCTCAGTGATCGCTACAATGTTTCACTTCTATACTTCTGTAACATTGATCACACAGTTTAATAGACACAAAGTTACAACACTACGGTCTCTCCCATCGTGTCAGGAAAACATCATGAGGGTGAAACTAATTCATCCTGCTGCTTCTGTTTGTTCACCAGCAGCAGCACAGTGACATTTATCTACACATGTCAGCCTGTTGACTACAGCTGGTGATGTCATCCTCCTCAGCTCCCCTGCAGATCTGGGTGGAAAACCCCGTTTTTAAGAGCAGCTTGTCCACTTGAAGCTTGGATTCAGAATCATGGGTTTTACAAGTTATGAGATAAAATCACCTTCATGCTTGAAAGTTGATGAAGAAAGTTCAGATTAATTCTGTCAGTTTACAGCATAATGAAATATTTAATGAAAAAACATTTCAGTAACAACAAAGTAAAGTTTTGAGCCTGAAATGTAACAATGACCCAGATTCATATTTAAAAAAAAAAAAAAAGAAAAAGTAATAAAACCTGAAATGTAATAACTGGTTGATAATGTAAGAAGATGCTGAGTCCACAACGTTAAAACTTTCAGTCTGTTACATTATGGAGGAGGCAAAAAGTTTGTCCCCTAATAGTGTAATAATTTGATTACCGTATTTTCTGGACTATAAGCCACTATTGAATTTATTCAAACAGTTTCATGTGGTCCACTCTGACTGGATCTGATGTGACGACGCTAACTGTATCAGCGGCACGGAGCTTGCTAGCTTGTAAAAAGCTAACGAGCTTCGTGCCGCTGATACATGAGAAACACCAGTGTTTAAGTTCAAAGTATCAGAAAAAGTAGCGGCTTATAGTCCGGAAAATACGGTAGTAACATTCAATTACAAAGTAGGGCGGGGACTTTAACGCATTAATTACGATTAATTAATTACAAAAAAATTAATGCGATTCTGTTTATTTTTCTACTGTTTTGAATTAAACTGCAATTAAATTTATTTTTCCAGACATTAAAAGACCCGAGTTTGTCATGTTTGTGTCTAGTATTTGATCCAGTAAAATCCACTTAATCTTATAGTCCGGAAAATACGGTACTTCATAGAGTCTGTGATTTATGGATCAAAGGGTTTGTTGCTTCCTCTGACAGTCACATAATCTTGACATTTTTGGTAACATGAACTTTTTCTTTAATCTTCACCTTTGTTGAGTTTCAGCTCCTTCAGTTTTAATGAGAGGATGAGTTTGGACCATCAGTCTATACATCTCTATGGTGTATGTGTATGTTTGCTGACGTCTGTTCTCTACAGGTGTTGTAGTCACATATGGTCCTGTAACCTGCCTTGTATGTCAGGTGGCGTGGTCCCGCCTCCTGAAGCTTTATAGCCTCACATCCCTCCCTCCTGAGACGGACCCTCCTGAGCCTGTGCAGCCATCAGCAGCTGGAGGAACCGCTGCAAACACACAGCTCCTACACACACCAGGTACGTCTGATTTCATCCTTTTAATATCAAACACCATCAGTCCAGACTGGTGAGCACACACTGTGAGGTACAGACCGAGCTGTGACCACCGCCGGGCTCTTTATGTAACACAGGACGGCAGCTTTCCAGCCAGATAGAGATTAGAAGAAACAACATCCACTGCTTTCTCCCCTGCAGTGAGACCCTCCCACAGCAGACAGCTCAGCTTTCATCCAGCGTTTACCGTGAGTCATCAGCTGAGCGGCCCAGTTTATCACTGGAGCCAAATCAAGTTCTTTGTGTTACATGTAAGGAGCTGTCTAATCCCTGCAGGCGGGTTCAAACGGAGGTGAGAGGAAGTCTGAAAGTTCTCTTCAACTTCACAGCAACACCTCAGAACCTTCAGGTTTTAATGTTGAAGTCAGAAATGTCTCACAGCTGGACACCACAGCCAGTATCTGTCCACCGCGCTGATGATTGTTTTATTGCAGGTATTAGCATGAGCCATGGAGGACGCCACCGTCACCATATTTGTCACAGTTCAGAAGATCTACTATCCATTACTGTGCGTCATGGGTATACCAGGTTTGTACGGCGTTTTTTTTTTTTTTTTATGCTGGGATCAGTGTGAGATTTCATCTTTTTTATGCTAACAAATCATTTTATTGCTTTGTTCCCTCAAATAGCAACGAGAAAGGCAAACATGACATCATTCAGGTCATATACTGATATTGCTGCAGGCCAACAGGGTCCATTAAAGGAAGAGTGTCGCCATTTAAATACACGTTTGCCTTCAAACCTATATTCAGATACAAGTTAACATCTGTGTGTGTTTTAATCGGAGATCGCTAACGCTGCTAAGCTCCATAAACTGTGCATGAAAATGGTCGAAGCTAATGTGGGATCACCTGTGCAAAAAAAGTGCAGTACACCCGACAACCACTAGGTGCCGCTCCAACAGACTTCAATTCAACAATCCTGAAATATTCAGTCAATACATTTTCCACAAGTCATCCTGCTGTCATTAGATAAAGTTAACTCTTCTTCTCAGAGATCTGGTGGGAGGAGTTAGGGGCGGGGCTAGTCTGATTGACAGGTGGTTCATCTGGAAATCATTTATCATTAAGGAATGATTAGGTTTCAAAAAGAGGAAAATTAACTCCAGTCTCATCCACATTGGACAGTGATCTCGGGTTCAAGGGTCAGACCCGCCTCCTCACTCCTCCCTTCATATCCAAATATGGTCACTTCTGGCTCCAATCAACCAACATGGCCACGTTCAAATACCAATCTCTTGAGTCCACACAATAACGGGTGATGTCACACTTACTTCATCCATTCCTAACAACAGTCTACGGTTCAGCTCATGTGCTAGGCTACGCTAACATGGAGCAGCCCACAGGTTATCTTCACTCATTTGTACATTAAAATAAATGGTTGCTTATTTATAACAACACATTGTTAAGCACCTTTGATAAAAACAAATCTATTATGACAAGGGTTTGTAAAAACCCATAAAGATCAGCAATTTAATGGAAACATTTTAGCCTCTATTAGCTCTCTCTTTTTGTTTTAGTTTTGGAGTGGGGCGTTATCACACATCATTTAAAAACTTTAAATTTAGCTCTTAATCAGTTTGATCAGTTTCACACCCACTGACCTGTCAGTAAACTGAGCTGATGTTAATCTGTTGTTATGCTACAAGTTGGAGAACAGTAACAAGTGGAGCAACAATAACGACACCAAAACATGTGAAACATCAAATGTATTCAAACAAAATGCACAACATTTTGAATAAGTTCAAACTCTATTAAAAAAGCTCCAGCTGTTTCATATTCATATATTTTCCCATATGTTCATATTTCATATATTTTTAGTACAAATCCGACTGTGTCTTCAACCAGATGATTGGTAACAGCTCCTTGTGGCTCAGACACTTTTCTCCTCTTGTCTTTTCTTGCAGCAAACCTCTTCACGTTCTACATGATCTGTTTTCGTAAGTGTGGGATGTCCAACACAGCCATCGTCTACCTGAGCTGTCTGGCCATCGTGGACACCTTCTACCTGGTCTGGGTCATCCTGATCGACCTGACCCTCACCTTCTGGATGGTGCAGCCCTTCTGGCACTCCCACCCCATGTGTGGCATCCTGGGATTCCTGCAATACGGATCTCTCTACAGCTCCTCCTGGATCGTGGTGGTGTTCACCATCGAGCGCTACCTCGTCCTCCGCAGCACCGCCGCCGTACAGCACTTCTCTCGAGCCCGGATCACTAAACTGACGTGCGTGGGTATCGTCCTGGTGTCCCACCTGGTCTCTGTGCCGCTGGGCTGGATCAACATTGTCTCACCCATGGACCTGATGGTGGATGGAGAGAATGTGACGCTGCCCAGGTGTCACTACCGTGATGCGACCTACACCACCGTTATAGTGTGGATAACCACCTTCCTCTCAGGAGGAGTCCCCATCGTGTTCGTCATCATCTTCAACTACCTCATCGGTTACCACCTGTGCCGCGCCAGCAACCTGTTCACCAAGGAGGAGCGGCGGGTGATGCACGGGAGGAGCACCCGGGGCATGTTGAGGAGGACCATCCTGCTGCTGGGCACCGTCTCCGTTGCCTTTGTTGTGCTCAGCCTCCCTCGCTTCGTCACCTACTGCATCCTCAGGACCAAGTACAACGACGAGACCTTCGACAGGAATGACTACAGCATTCCCATCAACGTGGCCGGAGACCTGGCCAACATGCTGCAGAACCTCAACTCCACCACCAACTTCCTGCTCTACTGCATGGTCAGTCGCCGCTTCCGGCGGGAGATGGTCCGGGTGGTGACGTGCAAGAAGAAGGCACGAGAGCTGGGCTCCATTCTCACCCATACCACCATGAAGGTCTTCTCAGTTGTAGATCAAAGGGCTTCACCGTCCAGCCACCCTGTCAGGTTGGTGCTGACCAACCTCAAACAGAAGCAGTAGAGCGGAGCTCCAGACTAAGATCAGACTCTCAGTTCATTCTTCATCTTAGAAACAGTTTTCTCCAGCTGTGTTCACACCAAACATGAAGGGAATGACTCAGAAATATGACCACTGGACTGATATTGGAGATACACCAATATTTGCCCTCAACAGTCAATATGAAGCTGCTATGACCTGCCATCAATAATGAACGAGCAAACATTGCTCCTTCTACCTGTTGTAGACGTCCCAGAAAACAGCTGACCTCTCTCCAACCATCTCCTTCATGGTTTTATCCCAGGACAGAGTCAGAAGCTCCAGACAACCCCAGATGATGACGATGAGCTCGTCCTCCATTTCTGCTTCTCGGTGACGGTCTGGAATCTCAACACTGATTGGTTTTACCAATACCACGTGATGTGAACTTCCTGCTCAAGTTAAAACTTTTTCAACTCACACAGAAACAAATTCGCATCTATTTGTCTCTACTTCCCTCTTTGGATTCAACTGTTATGTCCTCGCACTGCGGGAAAAATTACCTTTATGTTTGGTGTGAACACAGCTTTAGACTTGTGCTCACATCCTTAGGTTACCTGAGATCATCTCCATGACAACTGATTAGATTCAGCAAAGTTAAACTGAGATGTGACCAAGAACCATAGAAAAGCTAAAAAACGAACGAGATAAGCCTCAGTGTCCACGTACACAGTGCTACATTTTCATAGCACCTCCCTCCAGTGATTATTATTGCTTCAAAAACAGCCTTGTAGCATGTTGGCATTGTTTCATAGTGAACATCAAGTCTCTGAGATTTACTTTAGAGAAATAACCTGAAACAAAGGAAAACCATTGGTCCTGGTGTTGGCTGCAGTGTCCACATCATACAGTAGCTGTGTTTACACCAACAGCCAAGGATAGACCTCTCCTCCACTTTTATAGTTTTCTGCATCTCGGCTTACGTTGATATCATAGGCCCCGCCTCATTATAGGCCCCGCCTCATTATAGGCTCTGGGTGGTTGGTGAGAGAGAAGTGACATCAATCAGTGCAGCACGTTTCAAAAGTTGAAGTGTTTTCAACGATGGTCCTAAGAGGACGACACATCTCAGCATCTTCTGGAAGGATCAGCAGAACCTTTTGTACAAATATGAATCTTTCCAGATGATGTGTTCTGATGAATGATTTTTTTTCTTGTAGAGCTACTGTGATTATGGCAGTTGAAGTATTTACAACTACTGGACTGACATTAAATGAACAGTGTGCAACTTAGTGACTTTTCATATATAAACTGTGTGAGACCATTGTCTTCAACAGTTACTCTGATGTGTGTAGTTGAGGGAAATAGCAGCAGGATACAGTTTCCTGCAGAGGCTAGAGGGAGCTGGAGAGTTTGTCCACATTGTAAAACATGGTGGTCAAAGATCCAGAATACCCTCCAGCCATTTGGATTTGTTTTGGATTTGTCTTGGTGTATTTGGCGCCATCTACTAGTATAAAATTTAGTTATTTAGTTACTCTAGGAAACAGGAAACATGAAGCAGGTAGCTTAAAGTATAAATTCAGCTTAGACCACATGGTGTAGCCACTTTGAAGCGCGACCAGGCCATCTGCTGCTATCTGTTTGTCCTGCCTCAGAAGCATTGCCTGTAAGTACCATCAATCAGTGGTTAACTGATGCGCATTGCTTCTGTGTTGTGTTTCCTTGCTTATGTTTAATCTATGGCTAATTCAAGGGATGGCAGTGGCTCAGTGGTAGAGCAGCCGTCTACCAACTGAAGGGTCGGTGGTTCGATTCCTGCTCCTTTAGACACTAAACCCACCTTTGCCTCGTGTGAATGGTGAAGTGTTGAACCATAATGAACAATTATGGTTTGTGGTGCTTGGAGGGGCCATAGGCGCTGTGGCTATCATAGCTTACTACCACCGGTATGACTGGGTATGAATGAATTATGGTCTCTGTAAAGCACTGTATAAATCGGGTGCGTACCTATGTTCCCTGGCGCCAATGTTCCCCGGCGCCGTTGTTCCCCCACTTCTATGGGCTGGGGAACAGCGGCACCGGGGAACATCGGTACCTGCACTGTAAAAAAGTCCCGATGTTCCTCGGCATCGCTGTGACACTTATGGAAGTTTTGGGGAACGGCGGTACCGAGGAACACCGGGACCTATAAGACCAGGGAAGTCCCACTGCTCCAAAGCATTTTTGCAGAATTCTCTGAACGAAAAGAGCCGAGATGTCTTCCGTTTCCTGTGTCTAAACCACAAAGAATTTGTAAAACAGACCGCTGTTGTTAGAACTGAATGAGAGCGCAGAGCTGCAGCAGGCGGACCGGCTCACGCTCACATATGTAGGCTACAGAACACGCTGCTGGGGAACATCGGACCCTCTGGCGTGTGGAGGTACCGATGTTCCCCGGGTGAACAGCGGACCCGGGGAACATCGGGCTGACCCCGTATAAATCCAACCATTTTTATAATCTAGCTATTTTGTTATTGAGTAACCCATTTATAGTGTTTAGGGTTAACCTGTGTTTGCTTATTTTGTATGGGTTAATTGTTTGGTTGGTGTTTGTGTGTATATTTTATTGCAATTATGTGTAACTACCGTATTTTCAGGACTATAAGCCGCTACTTTTTTCCGACGCTTTGAACCCTGCAGCTTAAACACTGGTGTGGCTCATGTATCGGCGGCATGAAGCTCGTTAGCTTGTAAAAAGCCAACGAGCTTTGTTCCACGATACATTTAGCCTCATCACATCAGAGCCATGAAATAACCAAACACTTCACAGTGGACCACATGAAGCTGCATGTAAGCTTGGCATCACTGTGGTGAGATGTTGGAGACGTGAGGAACTAATTGAATGTGCAGTAGTGGTTTTAGTGCAGGAGGAAGACGAAGATAGCGATCAATGACTTTTCTGGTAGGCTACTGTGTAACCAACTGTTTTACTGTTGTGAAAAAAGCAGATATTTGATTAAAAGTTTAAAAAAAAAAATCTTTCTGTGTAAACATCCCATGTTACAACGTGGACACCTATGGATTAGGTGGGGCTCAGTAGTCCAGAAAGTACGGTACTTCATTTGGTTTAGTATTTTGTACAACAAAATTGAAGCAGTTGTTTGTATTTTGTTACTTTTCGTTTCACTCCTTGTTTCTTCAACGACGTGCACCTGGGAGTCTGAAATAAATATCAGAAGCTAAGACTACATCCTGACTGGAGTTTGGCTTGCTGTTTAGTTGCGGTTGTCACACCAATGAGAGCACTACAAGCATGCTAGCACTAAGATCATACACCAAACATCTGTGTGTAGGTGTTATTGTTGGAATGCTACCATGCTGGTGTTAGCATTTAGCTCAAAGCACCACTTTGTACAGCCTCTAGCTTGTCAATAAAGTTTTCTAAAACCCTCTGAAAGTTGGTGCTTGGTCTTAAGTGTTTTATTGTTCATCCAAAACTCCACCGATGATTGAAGCTGCTCATAATCCTCTGGTGTGTACATTTGGACTGATTGTAATCTGCTTGTAAACAAACAGTTAACTCTGACAGGCTGCACCTACCTGTCTACCTACCTGTGTACCTGGCTTGCTGAAGAAGCGACCTGATTGGCCATGCTAAACTCACTACCCTGACTCATTTGCATATTTGGGCCACAGGACTCGCAGGTCTTTGCATAAGAGCGAGCAGCAGGAACACTTCCTGTTTGCCTCCGAACAGGTTTGTGCTGTTGTGAGGAGCGAGCGGCGCTGCACTGACGGTAGGTGTGGGAGCACTTTTCCTTTTGTTCTCTTTATGTGAATGTGTAGGTTAAAGCAAACACACCCTCTGGACACGGCTTCAGACGTGTTGTCAGAGACGACCAACCTGCCAGAGCCTTGGATCAGTTTCTAACCTTTGGACCAGTGACTGTGATCGTGGTACACCCCCCCCCCCCCCCCCTCCCACACTCA
>OOFC01015608.1:0-12641 GCA_900323345.1 Pseudochromis fuscus | reverse complement strand
GGTACCCCCCCCCCCCCGACCTTCATCAGACTCAGATCTAATGTTTCCAGCTGCTCTTCACTGTCTGAGTTTTTATTTCTCAGTCTGATCTTTGAGCCTGCAGCCGGCTGCTCTTACATAAGCTTCTGTGCTGTCTCTCTTTAAGGTGTCGCGCTCTGTTGAGCTTCGCCTTGTTTTCGTTTTCACTTCACCCCAGAGGACATTTTTCCTCGGTGACAAAATGGACTCTTTCACAGGTAGGAAACAAAACCTCGTCCGACTCAATCTGTCAAAATGTCAGTGAAGTGAGAGTTTGTCCTTCTTTGTTTCTTGTTGCCAGGACCCTGTCCTCATCGGAGTATTCCCGTTGAGACGGACGAGAGGATGGCGTCCTCCAGTCAGGACCTGGACTGGTTTCCCCCCTGCAGACAGTGCAGTGCACAGAGCAGAAGGAGGCCGGAGGAGCATGGCTACCCTGAGAGCCAGTACCAGCGTGAGCCTCAGGTTACGCCCCCTCCTCCTCCTCCAGCAGCATCAGGACACACGGAGACCCCCCACCCTGCACAGGTTTGGCCTGCTGGTCTCAGAGAGCAGCTCTACGAGCAGGACTTCCACAGCAGAGGCTTCGCAGGACCTTTGAGCTCCTCCTGGGTTCGCTCTGTGGAGGAGGTCGAGTCCCTGGAGCGCCCCCTGCCTCTGGTGTCGGAGGTGAACTACGGTCACTACGCTCCACCAGGATACCCAGCAGCACCAGTACCCGGTCAGTACGAGAGTCAGATGTCAGTGGTGTAGCTAAGGACATCTAGTCAGGTGGTGTTCAAGTCCACCTCAAGTTAAAAATAACTAACATCACATCCATG
The DNA here is from genome assembly GCA_900323345.1 of Pseudochromis fuscus. NCBI lineage: Eukaryota > Metazoa > Chordata > Actinopteri > Pseudochromidae > Pseudochromis > Pseudochromis fuscus. Next base: position 11,802 of record OOFC01015608.1, on the reverse strand, counting down.
GTCGTATTGTTCACTGACTGAAGCATGACAGCAAAAAATATTCAACCAATAGGATCCTTCCATCCAGCTGTCAATCAACCTGCTGTTAGCAGCTCAGATTCCCACAGAGGGAGGTTCGATCATCTGGAAACATGGCTTCAGGAAAACTTCACTTAGCTGTGATTTTACTTCCTCCCGCTTCACATCTCCACACGTCCACCTCCCCTCCGTAAGAGGGAAATACTGTCCCGCTAACTCTACCACATTTATTCAAAAGATGCCTGTGAAGCGATTTCACAAAAATATTTATTACATACAACTACAGACGGTGTGTGAAAGATGGGCGGAGCCACATGATGTCATGGACTGACCTGGAGTTTGGCCTTTGCCTGTTGCTGTTGTGACCATTTTTGGACAAGAGGGAGGAGCTAGCCTCCTGTGACACACCCAGCTGCCAATCAAAACAGACCCACTCTGAGTCTGAATGGTTGAGTTGAATGTCCCATTGTACAGTTTTGTAGCAGTTTCACCACAGAGTGAATCCAGAGCCGGGACTTTGATCTGAAGAAGCTGCTCGAGGCTCAAAGGAGGAAATTTATTCAATATTTCTTTTGATGCTTTTGTGAAGTATCATGAAATCCTAAAGAGCCATTCATCAGCACCAGAGCATCTAAAGGGCGACTTCACCCAGATTACTAAAGCATACAGTATGTCTGACGTATGTGACATCATCACAGAGTAATGACCCCTCCAGTGAGACGTCTGGTGGGGGGGCTGTTTTAACGAGCTGTTTCATTTGTTGCACTGACTGAGACTCTGATCTGTGACAGCAGGAAAAATCCCAACATGTCATTTTCTTACAGATTGAAATTTGACTTTTCCTGAAGTGACGCAAAATACACAAAAATGAAAATACTTTTTTAAAATTGTGCTACAAATGTTTGTCCACTGAAGCTGTTTCGGGTGAAATTTGATTATGTGTTAAAATGGATTTTAGTTTGACCAGTGTGGCTCAAACCAGGATAAAAGTAACAGACTGTGAAACATGTGAGTTATTTTTACAGGACAGAGGCTTAGGCTGTGTTTAGTAAAGACTCGGTCGCTGCTCTGAGACATAAATAAAGGACTGATCGTCTGTTGTTGATCCATCCTGAATAGATCTGAAGTTCAACATTAGATAAAGACACTTACTGTCCTGTGAAGGCGTCAGATATGAACTGTATGTGAGGGCTACACCTCTGATCTGTTAATGCGACACATGGTGGTCGATCCTCTGAAACCTCAGGTAAAGGTTTCCAACTCAGACCTGAAGGGGGCAGTGTTCACAGTCGGAGAGACGATCGACTGAAGCAGTTGCTTCTCAAACCATTCAGATCAGAGAGACTTCAGTTTTATTTAAACTCTCCAACCCCCTGTTTTTTATACGACACATTGTTCTGAGTAAAGATTGTTACTGTGCAGATCTCAGTGGAGACTTAGACTCTTGTGTCTAATGACTGGAGTCGTTAGTAAAAGGCTGTAATTAGTCAGCATGTGAGGATGGAAATTATATAGATTAAAGTTTATTATATGATTGGCTGCAGGCAGCAAAGGTCTCCACATATTCATTAGTCATCAGAAATCTACATCACATACAAAAAATCTTTATTTAAAAGGTCTTTAAGTTACAAAATAATTTCCCACAGAGTCCTCCTTTGTGTCACTGGTTAAAGTCTCGTTGTAAAAGGACAGAATCGTCCATTTGATGAGGTTGTGGGGACATGATGTAGACAGAAGCAGCTGTGATCAGACGTTTGTGAAGTGTCTTTATTATGGATGAAGAACTGAGTCTGGTCCCTGTGTGTCCAGGTCCTGGTCCGATGCAGAGGAGACAGTGTGCCTGCTGCCGTCCAGCCAACCTGCTGCATCACAACAACCACCACCGTCCGTCCCCTGCAGGTCCACACCAGGAGCCTCGACCCCGCCCACAACCGTCCGTCCTCATCGTCTCTTACTCCCGACATTGGTTCACGTGACACTTTCCATGTGTGTCATTGGTTGTGGCCTTTTCCCTCTGCAGGAGTCTCCTCCAGGACCGGCTGCGACCTCGAGGCGTCCCCCATGGATCTGCACCTCAGCCCCCTGCCCCTCCCAGAGACGTGATGCTGGAGGTCAGCGTGGGTCGCTCCCTCCCCCCTGCAGGTCCGAGGGCAGGGACCAGGGAGCTCAGGAAGACCATCAGCCTCCCTGAGGAGTACAGTGAGTCACATCTCTGATCAGACATGTCATGATGTTGAGGATGTTGCACTGACTCTGTGGTCAACAGGGAATCTTTTCATCACATACTCCTCGGACACCGCCACCGAAATGCTTCCTTTCGTCAAGTTTCTGACCGATCAGGGCTTCAACCCTGCAGTAAGTGTCTGCACCGACCTCTGATTCACACACACACACACACACACCCACACACACTCTGCCCGTCCCTCCACAGATTGACATGTTTGATAATCCAGTCCGAAGAATGGACATCACCAAGTGGATGGACAGCTTCCTGGACGATGTAAGTGTGGCCTCAGAACTCCTCACTCTGTAGATATGTCATGACGCTGACAGCTGGTGTCTGACAGAAATCGGTGCTCATCATCGTGGTCATCAGCCCCAAGTACAAGGAGGACGTGGAGGGGGACGGAGACGATGAGCACGGCCTGCACACCAAGTACATCCACAACCAGGTGGGTCTGTGCAGAGCTGTGAAGTGCCGCCCTCTAGTGGCTCATGTAAGAAACAACCTCAGACAGACTCCATCGATCTGAACTGATGATCTCGTCCCTGTGTCCCAGATTCAGAATGAGTTCATCCAACAGAAATGTCTGAACTTCAGACTGGTTCCTGTGTTGTTCCCCAACGCCACCAAGGTGAGAATGAGCAGCAGGTAACAGACTTTCAGCCGAGCTCTTCATTCAGCTCAGGAAACAGAAAACGACTGAAGCTTTAACACGATCAGCTGATCTCTAACCAGCCGCAGTAGCTGCAGGATTGATGATCGACAGGTGAAAGTGCAGCTTTAAAAGAGTTAGAAAATAGGAGGAGTTATTGTTAAGTTGATGGTTTAACTCCATAAATCCAGAGTTTCAGGACCGTCCCTCTGCTGCTGACCCACTGTCCTGCCTCTGTCTCCGTCACAGCAACATGTCCCCAAGTGGCTCCAGAACACCACCATCTTCCACTGGCCCCGGGACGTCCAGGACCTGCTGCTGCGCCTCGTCAGGGAGGAGCGCTACATCATCCCACAGCGGGGCACTGACCTCACCCTGACCGTCAGAGCTCTGTGAGCCTGACCGTCAGAGCTCTGTGAGCCTGACCGTCAGAGCTCTGTGAGCCTGACCGTCAGAGCTCTGTGAGCCGGACCCCAGGACCGGAAAGGAAAAGGTTTACTTACAGAGAGTCTCAACATGGTCTGGTGTTTGCTCTGCTTTTCATAATCCACTTTATGGTGTTTGTGATCTCAGGTCATCATCTTTATGATAACATATCAGGAGACAATCTGCTGTGTCATGGCAGATTATAAACTTTTACTGTGTATGATTTTAATCAATGATCAAAATACTAAAAAAAAAAGCTCTTACTAATGAATTCAGCTGAATTCACTCGGATGTTTCTCATCAGTCAGATGATGTTGGAGTTTTCTGTAGGTTTTGGCCAATCAGAGCTCATGCTGCCTCTCTGTGTGCTGGATACTGGATATATACCCAAAGTGACTCACTCATTGTTGCCACCAGGGGGCAGCGAGGGAAGCTGTGTCCCGCAGACTGAATATAGGATGGATGAAGCTAACAGGACGTCACCTGTTGGTTTGTGGATTCAGGTGTTTGGTATCTGAACGTGGCCATGTTGCTTTGTTGGAGCCAGAAGTGACCATATTTGGGTTTAAAGGGAGGAGTCAGGAGGCAGATCTGACCCTTGAACCTGAGGACACTGTCCAATGTGGTACCCAACTTGTAGGTACATTCTCACAAAGTACACGGGTACAAGTTTGTGTACTTTGAATTGAGGAACGGCCTGCGCTTTCAAACCACATGTGAGTCACTGGAGACCACCTGTCAATCAGACTAGCCCCGCCCCTAACTCCTCCCACCAGATCACTGAGAAGAAGAGTTGACTTTATCTGATGACATCAGAATCACTCAGGATTGAAAATGAGGATTTTTGAATTGAAGTCATTTTGAATTGTTTTTTCTTTAAGTCAGCCTCTAGTGGCTGTGGGTGGTATTACACTTTTTTTTGCACTTCTGCATTGGCCTCATTTTTAAGACCCACTTGCTTCATACATTTCTATAAACAGTCTGTGGTTGTTGCCTTATACAGCCTCAAACATTTGATTTATCTTTTTTTGTGTGTCATTTTTTGGAGGCAGCATCTAGTGGCTGTCGGTGGTATTACACTTTTTTTTTGCATTTCTGCATTTGCGATATCTTTGTTCATTTTCATACAGTCTATGTCTTGAAGCTAGGGTGTCATACTCTGGACTGGATTCATACATGAAGTGACTTTAACCAATTATTGCCACTAGGGGGCAGTGAGCAAAGTTGTATTCTCAGTATGAAACATTTTCAGCTTAAAAAATAGTCACTACAGAAACACATGGAGACACAGGGAGAGTTTGTGCAGCATTAAACTAAAACAAGGAGCTAAAAAAAAGTCATGTTTCGGGGACTTGCAGAACTGGATGTTAAGAGCGACAACTGTTTTCATTTTACATTTGGCTCATTGTTTATAAACAAAAAAATGATTACAGAGTTAAATGTGGAAACATGGCTACTGTGAGCAGACAGACATTAGTAAATGACATTTAACAATTTTTCAATCATCATTGTAGATTAAGGAAGGAAAAATGTTTAATTATCTTTCTTCTATTGAACTCGTTGGTGCTTCGTTAGCTTGGGCTTTAATTGAATCCATCTGTATGAGCTTTTTTAAACTGAACACTTCATGAAAGGATCATAATTAAACCATGTGTGTTTGTTGGTAAAGCATATTTTTAACCAGCAGGTGGCAGCATATCCTCAATAAAGACTCTAACACTTGCAGCACTGACAACCTCTTCATGCTGAACTCTCCAAACATTATACTTTAATATTTCTTTATAATAAATACTTTCTGTTACCACACTGAGGATGCTGTGGTTATTTTCCTTTGGAGGAGGGAGTGGATGGTGGTCATGCAGCATCAGTGTGAGAGAGGCTGCACGGGGCGCAGGACGTGACGACACAAACATCCGTCCATGTGTTGCACACAGCTGCTGTGATAAGGCAGCGGTGTGTGAGGCACCTTCAGCATCCAGCCTCCTCCTGCCGCCCGCTGTGCACACACTCGCTCCGCCTGTTTACACAACCATGATTTACTCACATCAGTGTGTGTGTGTGTGTGTGTGTGTGTGTGTGTGTGTGTGAAGGGAACTCTGTGCTGATGTCCAGACTTTTATCAGCTCCTGCACGAGGGTGTTTTCTGTAAACACGGCTGCAGCCAGCACCAATAAATCCTCAGTTTGTTATTGTTGCAGGACGTACGTGCCACGCCACTCGGCCTTATCTGGTGAGTGCAAAGCAACCAGATGCAGATATTTTCCCCAAAAAGGCCTGGATCCCCCTCTATGCTCCTGCTCATAAAACACACTGCCTGTACTTTTACTGTTTATCCATGACAACAAGAAGCTGTCCTGCTGAGGAGCTCTTTGGACATCAAATCAACCTCGATTGATGTCTAATGAAAACCGCCCCTGTCCTGTTATTACCTGCTTTTTTATCCATTTCTATATTTTGCAGTCAGGGACACAATGACCCTGTGACATCTTAGAAATAAACAAGATCAGCTGCAGTGGAGGTATCATCAGATCTAAAAAAAACCCAGACAATTTTCTCCCTAAAACATCCTGACCATGTTTCATGCTCCGTATCCACTACATTGAATTTACTGTTTACAGTCGACAGCGGTGTTTTCCTCACGACAACAGGTTTTCCTGAACATTTAAGCTCCCAGCGTTGAAAACTAAGAGTGTCAGAGTCTGCTGACCCTCTCTGACCCAGAGGTGGATGAAGAAGCAACTAAAGCTGCCTCTAATCTGATATAATCACCTCAGGGGTCACACCAGGACGCAACAGGCTGTACTGTAAAGATGGATGTCAGCCTCTGGTTTGTACACAACTGTTTTGAAGGCTAGCGCTCGGCATTTGACTGACGTCGTCTTGGACGTTTTGGAACCAGAAGTGACCATATTTGGACAAGAGGGAGGAGCAAGGAAGTCGGTCTGAGTGTTGCACCTGTCACCTGAAGTCTTACAGGTGGTTGAACAGGTGAGTTGTGTGAAGTTCAGAAGTCCAGTTGTCATGAACACAACAAAAACATTATTTTAACACCAGGCTGTAAACAAGTTTTACTGTGGAGGTCTGTGGGGAGTGACTCACTTTTGCAGCCGGCCTCAAGTGGCCACGTGGGGAACTGCAGTTTTATGCACTTTGTTGTTTTTCCAACCACAGAAAATAAAAAGGCTGATGGTATATATTTATATATTTTTTCAATTGTTAGCATGACTTTTATTCTAAATGTTTCTACTATTTATTTATTTTTGTGACAATTACAGCTAATATGCTAGCTCAGGTATATTACAGGAACTATTGTCCTCGACTATACACTTTGATTAGAAAAACACTTTCTGAACTTACTCGACTTTGAAAATAGATTTTTAATGATATATTTCATGATTCGAGACAAAAACCTATCGCACCCACCAACACAGCAGAACACACCATTTATAGCCTACCATTGCCTGTCAGAAAACTATTTATTTCTAATATTGAACTTTTATTTTGAAAAGGTGTTTATGCTTTATTTTCAGGTCTGGAAATGGATCTCACATCTTGGTGAATATCTTCAAAGTCATATCTTCCATATACAATATATTCTAAATCATGTCAAACGTGAAAAAACCTGGAGGCTGTGGAGGTTCAAAGTCGTTCTCGTAAAGACAAAATGTTCTTTACATCAACACATGTTTCTGTCAAAATGTCCCCACAGAGAGGAGACAAACTCAGACAGGCCATAAGAAACAGAGTGTTGTTATAATAAACTGTTTAGAGAAGTGGAGGATGTCACCTGTTGGTTTGTGGACTCACATTTTAAAGGCAGGAGTTTGGTATTTGAACATCACCATGTTGGTTTGTTGGAGCAGGAAGTGGCCATATTTGGATATGAAGTGAGGAGTGAGGAGGCGGGTCTGACCCTTGAACCTGGAGACGCTCTCCAAGGTGTTTGAGACTGGAGTCCACAAATGACTGAGCCTTCAAATCACCTGTATATCATTGGAGACCAGAGCTGTCAATCAAAGTAACCATCTTACATTACAATGTTTAATATAAGTTTGTATTCAATCACTAATTCAGGATCATATCTGAAAAAATCAGAAAGAAATGTAATTTTCAGGTCATATCTGTCCCTCACATTTCTGATCCTCTGATACTTTGGAGCATGTGACAGAAAAACCCCTGAGTGAAGTGTTCCTGTCTCCTGGTCTTCATCGCTGTGTGACAGAGGTGTGATGAAGCAGCAGACACCACCCCTTTAATTCACCTCCACATCACAGCAGTGACGAACACGTCCTTAAAAAACAGATGGTTCATCTGAGTCGAAAATGGCACTTCCACCATCACCAGTCTGAGGCTCTGCTCCCACTGGGACCATCCACACTAAAAATGTATGCACTCCCTGTACTGTAAAGCACTTTAGATAAAAGCCCCCACCACACACTACATTAAAGATGGCATATATGATGTTTCTGGATTAGTTGGATGTTAAATGAGTTCCTGGTGCGTGCCGCTGGTGAATGTAAGCAGACGCCTGCTGATTGGTTCATTACGAGGGCCAGGCTCTCACTCAAGGTCAGCCGCACACACTCAGACAGAGGCTCCCTCTCCGTCGAGGTGAAAATGCTAATGAAACATTTTTCATCATCGGGGGAGTCGTTGGCTGCGATGTCCCCGGCATGAACCGGACCGAACCAGCTGTTTGGAGGGGGTGGAGGGGGAAAGCAGCGAGCTCAGCACATCCAGCCCTGCTGCCTGCCTGCCGTCCACACACTGCTGCAGGAGGCTGAGAGGAATACTGAGGAGGCATCAGACACACTGCCTGTGAAGCTCCTGTGGGGACATCTCTCCAGTCACACAACATGAAAAAACACATTAAAAGACTTCTTGAAGGTGGAAAAACAGCAACTGCTTTAATTCTGCTGACGTGATGAAAACACTGCATAATTTGTATCTCTGTTTTCTGACTTCCCACTAAAAACACCTGAATTGGTTTTAGACTTTTTGTCCTCTCTACATTTCCTCACTGCCTCCATGGATGCTGCTTTTAAAGAAGTGTTTCACATTGTAGTAGCAAGAGTTCAGATAAAAACATGACTGTGTACAGAACAGATAACATGACGTCACCATGTTGGTTGTTTGAAGTCAGAAATGACCATATTTGGATATGAAGGGAGGAGTGAACAGTGTCCTTGAACCCGAGGACACTGACCAATGTGAATGAGACTGGGATGAACCTCCAAACCACCTGTAAATCACTGGAGGCAAGAGCTGTCAATCAGACTAAAGGCTCGTTCATACTTTCCGCATCCGCACGTTGGTGGACGAGGATCCACGTGACATAAATCTCGTCATCCAACACGTCAGAAACAGACAGGCGTGGAGCTGTCCTCTTGTTTTTTGCGGCTCACAAACCAGCCTAAAGCTTTACTCTGCCTCCTGCTGTATTGGTGGTAGTAAAAGTCACTAGTGCTCATGCGTGGAGCGCGTCAATCCAAGTGTAGCGGCAAATTTCGTTCTTCGTTCATTTACCACCACTATTAAGCAGTCCGCTTGGCTTTTAAATTTGACGCACAGAAATCTTCAGAGACAGTAACTTTGTCAACGAAAAAACTTTACTGAAGAAGCAAAAAACAAAGATGCACAATTCTTTCAAGATTTCTTCATACCGTGGTCAAAAAACTGTGTTGCTCAATCGGCTGCTTAACCTAGTCTCCACAGGGGGCGCTAACATCAGTACTGATACTAATAAAGGAGCATTACAAAATTTTAAAGGAAAATTTCTAAGACATAACTAAAATCACTGTGGCGCTTACATGAAGTATGAACGGATCGGTAGTCCACTAGTGGCGCGAACCCCCTTTGCAGAAAGTATGACCCAGGTTTAACCCCACCTCTAAGTCTTTGTCTGTTTGAAGCCTAGAAGAATGTAGTGTTGCACTTCAGCATTAGACTCATTTTTAAGGTTGCTGCATCCATTTCTATATACAGTCTACAGCTACAAGTCAGTTAGCTTAACTTCCCAGTATAAAGACTGCCTCGATACCAAGGTAAAAATATTAAGAAATTCCACCTGCAAGCATCAATAGCCCATTGAATATTATATTGAATATAATATCCCAAAAACTGAAGTGTAAAAACTACAGCTTGTGGTTTTATCGATGGTAGCATGCCGTGACAACAATCCAAAATGTCAAACTATTCAAAGTCAGCTTTATTGTCAATAATGAAATGTATGAAATCTAACAAATACAAAAATACAAATAAGGGCAAACAGAAATAATCTAGCTACAATGAATGATAATAAATTAAGATAAAACAATATGACATAAGCCATGCAACAGATTAGGATCTGTAGGTATGAAAAATGGCAGTAGTGCAGTTGAATGAGCTTATAGACCAGTTAAAGTGTGTGTGCATGTACAGTGTCTGAGCTTTGTCGACCAGTGATGTGGTGTTGTTGGTTCAGGAGAGGTCCTCTGTGACGTGCACACCCAGGATCCTGCTGCTGCTCACCAAGTTGGTTGGTTTAGTTGCACTTAAATGTAAACAGTCACTGCATATCAATACAGAGATGTTGTGAGTGAATGAAAATTACATGAATCATAGGCTACGGCCTTCGCAGTCACAAGATCTCAGTCCAGATGAACGTCACTCTCCACCACATCCTCATATTTATGAAGAATGAATCCATGTCAAGGTGCACTGGTGGAGTCTGGTGAGCTGTGGTCAGTGATAAATACAAACTGGAATATTTAGGAAGCTACACAGTCAGTGCTGATCTCATATTCATCTCACTGAGCTTCATAATTGGATTTACTTAACTTTAAGGTATAGGCTTACAGTGTGTCTGTGGTGCTGAGGTAACCCATTCCACTGGTATAATCCTGTATAATTGCTTTACAGATTTAAGGTTTCCATCCCCAACCGCAGAAAACATTCAAACCAATGAGGAACGAGTTCCCACCCAACCACCAATCAGGGAAACAACCCTGTCCAGCTGTCTGATCTGGTCCTGATTCTTGTTTTGGAGCTGCAGTGATAAATGAGGTGAAAGTACTGTCGAGTTCAGCTGAATGCTCCTCTACACTGTTTCCTGCTTCCCAGCTGGAAACACACCAAGTTACAAAATAAGAGTCTTCTGTACAAATCAAATTGTAGGTAGCATTGTTTGGAGTCGGTGTAAGTTACTGTGTGTACTTTTATTACTGAAGAACACCCAGGTTCATACTGGTCTTTCTTCATTTATACTCCAAAGTTATGTTTCCACCAGGCTTAAAGTGTAATTTGATTGTAATGCTGGGATCATATTGCATTAGTGGCATGTTCGGTATGTAAGCCTTAGCTTTCTGGGTAAACAGCATAATTGACAGATCAATACCTTCCAGTGTAGTTTATTGGACATGTTGGACACAGAGGGCAGTGTCTGCTCTGGACTAACCCAGTTTCTATGTTGTAAAAGATGTCTGAATAATGCATTAACCGCCATACTTTAACACTTCAGTACAAGTTACTTGCACATACAGTACACTATCATACAACAGATTGTTAACTATACATTCAGGATTCACTCAGTTAACCATCTTGTAACTTCAGACATTCACACTGTCACAACGTGGACAGCCTGGTTAGTGCTGCATGTGAAGTGAAGTCCTGGATGTTTTGAATGTGAGCTCAACAAACATACATTTTCTATCAACTATGCTAAAAGGAGATTATATTTATATTATGAAGTACTGAATCTGTACGTTTTGTCTACTGAACAAGGTTATTTTTCCAGGTATCTGTGCTGTTAATTTGAAAATATACAGGCTGTGTGCGGATGCTTCGGGTGACTTCATGCATACTTTCATGAGTACATGTTGTGACAGTCAGATGAGGGTATCTGAGGTCAATACCACCCCAGAAACAATCGATCCAGACCGTTTCAGCACACATTTGGAAAAGAGGGGCACATTACAAGCCCCCTTTTGTCTCCTGCTGGCAAAACTAACCTATTTAAATAGTATAAACTTATAGAAACTAGCTGCAGCAGTGCCGGTGGATAGTTTACAAAATTCCTCCCAGCTCTGTGCAAGTAAACACCTCGGAGCCCTTCAAAATAAATCAGTTATGTCCGCTCTGCTGCTGTGTCACTGTGTTGGTGACGCGTCAACATTGCTTTTAATGTGAAAATTCCAATCGGAAGTGCAGTTCCCGTGTTTCATCGCGAGCTTGCTTGCTCTCGTTCGTTAGCTAACGTGGTTAGCCTGTTATGGAAGCAGAGGGAGCTCCGCTGAGGGGCAGTCTGAGAGAGAGGGACTGGCTGGGACTAGTTCTGAGGCGTGATTTGGGAAGATAACGCTTCATACCACAAGTCTAGGGACCGTCCTCCTGGCTGGAAACAAACACAGCACCGAGCGAGGCGAAAAATCACGGGACAATTACAACAAGTACACCATGGACCAGACAGCGGCGGAGCGGCGGATAATTACCCGCCGCTGTCGAG
>OOFC01015606.1:16033-41366 GCA_900323345.1 Pseudochromis fuscus | reverse complement strand
CTTAATGTTGGCTGAAAACAAGAAGAAGTTGGGTAAAAACTGTAAAATTTTGGGTAAAACCAACAAAAATTTTGGTGAAAACAACAAAACATTGGGTAGAAACAACAAAATGTAGGGTGAAAACAACTAAATGTTGGTTCAAAACAATATAATGGAGGGTCAAAACAAAAACAATGGGCAAAAACAACAAAATGCTGGGTTAAAACAATAAGGAGTTGGGTAAAAACAACAAAATGTTGAGCGAAAACAACAAAATGCTGGGTTAAAACAATAAGGAGTTGGGTTAAAACAATAAGAAGTTGGGTAAAAACTACAGAAAAATTAGGCAAAAACAATAAAATGCTGGGTTAAAACAATACAATTTTAGGTTAAAACAAAAAAATTAGGTAAAAACAAATAATGGTTGGGTTAAAACAATAAGAAGTTGGGTAAAAACAACAGAATAATTGGGTAGAAACAACTAAATGTTGGTTCAAAACAATACAATGTTGGGTTAAAACAATAAAATGTTGGGTTGAAACCATAAGAAGTTCGTAGAAACAAGTAAATTAATATTTTAAAATTAATACAAGTAATATTTAATAACCCGGCATGTACACGTGTTATCTTTAGTTTGTCCAATATTTCACCCACTTCTGGTTAAAAACAGCCCAGCCTGTTTTAGTGTGTAACAGAAACTACATCTAAACTACATCGTGCACCATCCTTACATTATTGCACATGTATACTATGCAGTTTATTCTGTTGTCTTGGCACAGTAGTGTGCAGGTTCACAGTGTGCAGACAGGATCCAGGAGGAACAAACCACAACAACAACTCATTACTCAGTTCTCTGTAAACATGTTTTGTTGTTCACTTTTCTTCTGCATTTGCTTGTGTTCTGTATTTTCTGTTGCCTGCATGTTTCATCAAAGTCCTAAACATGTTTTTTTTCCCATTCATTTGTGTTTTATCTGTTTTCATGTGCATCAGTTGGCAGATCTTCTGTATTGTACACCAGCCTCTAAGTAAAAATGTCCAACATGATAAATATGATTCATTTGTAACTGCAAGCAAGAAGGTAAATGTTGTCCGGTAATAATGGCCTCTGAATATTGCTGCAGTTAAAACTGGAGAGATGAGGAGATTATAAAAAATGTGTCAAATGCTGTTTATGGTCAACAGTTAACAGTGAATACGTGAACACTGTTAAAGGGATCGTGAGGCAAACAATGGTGATCCTGTGCGTGATCATTTTTCTGATGTTGCTGTCAGTGAACTCATTTCAGCTCTTCAAGTCCTCCGACAGGGTCGTGCACCGAAGCACATCATCATAAAACCATACATGCTCTGGCCACCCACAACACACATTCCCAGACACTGAGGATGCATTATGCATCTGCACGCACTCACAGAAAATTCCTGCACAGCTGAATAGAGACTCATTTGCCAATTCTTGATTAATTCGTTTGTCCGTTTACTCAAACTCACAAGGAATTCAATTAATTTCCTAAAGTGGAACAATACTGGGCCTAATCAAAATAAATGAATCCACAAACCCATATCATTGCTATTTATTACAAAAACACATTTCTCCAATTTGGCGAGATGCGTTCCAATATCCTCGGGCTTACCTGTTATTCCCGTACTCAGTTATGCTCAGCTTAGCCCTTCAATTGGCATATCACAACCAGAGCTGCTCTCACAGGAAGTTAAATGGGCATGACGCAAGTCTGACTGCACTTCTACCTTACCTTCGACGCCATGAAGTGGAAAGTCATGCTGACTAAGTCATGTTCAAGTTCATTTACTCCTCTAGTGCTTTATCAAAAGTACATCTGGAAAGGTATTTACAGCCCGAAAGAAACATCGAGAGAGGAAGAAAAACAAACTCTCAAACAAATGGGGAGGAGTTGAAGTAGTGTGTCGATAGGACAGAGTGACTGAACTTTCCTCAGTTAATATAAGTACAATATAGAATACTGTTATACATATAATACAATATGTTTGATGTTAAACACTGATTTAATTTATCAGATGGAAATGCAGAAGTTATGGGATCGTACCTTTTCTGTTTTACTGTTCAACATTCAGGGCCGTCAATACCCTATACGAATTTATTGTAAGAAGACTACAATAAATTACAAAAGTTTAAATTATTAGAAATGAAACTTTTTACTGTCTTTAAAACTACTTTTATATTTGTACAAATTTTCATATAAAACCTTAAATATTCACATTTCTGAATGAAAAATTAATTTTGAATCAATTGTGTTGTATTATTTTGAAATATCTGAGATGTAGGGGACAGTGTTGCAGATTTTTTTCTTGTCAAAGGAAGAAAATAATATTTGGTACGGTTTCAAAAGAATAAGTTTTCCATTCAGTATTTTATTTAAGAAGAAAGATAAAGTAGAACTTCATGAATCTTGAATCAAACTTTCAGGAAATTCTTATGACAAACTGCTTCAAAGTACAATAGTCATCAACTCTTAGCACACAAAATATAAGAAACTGAAAATATAGAAATATCAAATAAAAAATGTCTGTTTGATTATTAAATATTTTTTTCTATTGATTTGAATAACGGTTAATGCTTTATAGTATTGTTTTTTTCATTCATTTATTTATCTATTTTACCAGGGCAAGACTAAGAGTCTTTGTTTGTCTTTAATGAATAAATTGTTTTGCCTGGATAAAAACCTTGGTGTAAAATTCCTCCTTAAGTGGCCATTTAATTTTTGGAGTTGATTTTTTTGGTTCATTACTAAGCTGTGAACAAATATCCACTACAAGGACTATTGCACATGGACAAAGGTAGAAAATATTATTATACATAAGGTGAAGTTAAATAATAATATAACAATAAAACTGTTATTTTTTTCATCTTTCAGAACGGTGAGTCATCAAACTCCAGGTCTCCCACAGGAAAGCGAATTTTATTCTGAAGGGACTTCCTGGTGAAATAAAGATTAAATAAATCAATCAATCAATCAAAGAGACGACTGTGGCGTTGTGTGGTGGTGCTCCTCTGTGGTCACAGTCTCTGACTGACCAGTGTGGCATGCAGCGGGTCAGAGGTGAAGCACTGAGGAGTTTCCTCAGCGTCGTCCTCTCAGTCTGTTTCACTAAAGGCTTGAGTTTCACTCCCAGGACAGATCCAGCTCTCCTCAGAGAATTTATTTATTACTATCTCTCAAAAATTACAGTGGATTTCCCAATTGTAGTAAAAAAGAGATACTGAATAAAATAAAAATATTCATATTTATATCAAGTACAGTTACCTTAGATGCTATTCTTGGAAAAATTAAAATGGAAACATTCATCCATCAGCTCCATTAGTCTTCACTGTGTTTTCATCCTAAATGATCAGGCATCACACAGCTCTGGCGTGTTTTTATTAGTGTCTAATGAGGTGTGCTGCTTGGTGCCTGATGTTTTAAACCCAGACAGCTGCAGTTGGAGCAGCCTCGCTCCACAGTTACAGACTGAGATCGACTTGTTTTGCCTCCGCCTTTCCTGTTCTATAGACCCACTGAGACTTGCTGTGCTGTGCCATCAGTAACCTATACAGCACTGCATGTCAACTCACAAGTGACTGCCACAAATATCAGACAACCCGGATGAGACACTTTATCATATTTCATTGCTTTTCAAACGTATTCCAAGACAAGGGCAATGTGATTTATTATTTATACTCTCAAAGCCACCTTATCCTTCTCCACCAATGGGCAGACTAAAAATAAACAATTCATTTAGGACTTCTAAGCACAGATAATGGAGGATTTATATTTTATTCAGTCTGTCATCTTAGACATAATGTCCTTTGACATAGAGTCCATGTACATCATTTAATAATAAACCAAACCAAATCTTTTATATTAACATTGATTGAAAACTCTTCTATTCTCCTTCTTGCTTGGGGGAAAAATGCACATTTGTGTATTATATTTTTTAATTGCAGTATGAAACATAAATACCAGATACATGCTTCAACTATGTGTGTTTCTGTGTCTTAATTTAAATCAATTATAGGTCTGAGGAGGCAATGGGAGTTACAGGACAAGGTTACCTTGCACTGGTGCTTATCATGGAGAAAGTGGCCTGCTAGGACAAAGCAATTCAGAATTTTATTATCATTCAAATTAGAACATATAGAGGGGCTTCTATCCGATTGGTGAAATAATGGGAGTCATTTATCTAGGTCTCACCGACCTTTCATTTCCCATTCATGTCTTATTAGTGGAGCATACATCATCATCCTGCCATAATTAAAAAGAGAAAATCAAATTGATTGTAGGAAAAAAGAGGTGCATGCAGGTAGAGATTGAATATAGAGTTGTGTGTTCTTTGTCATCTCATTATTGTAGTGCACTTTAACTGGCCTTTTCTGGGTTGTTTTTTTTGGTTGGATTTGTGGTCACACAGAAGCTCAGGAGGGAGACTGGTCAGACCTCGTAGGTGTTTATCAGCTCTGGACAAGCCCCTGTCGTAATCAGAACAAAGGCATATTAGAGCTGCACTGATTAATGCACCATAAGATTAAAAACACGGTTTCTCACGAATATTAGTCTTGATAATGGATTTATTAAAAACAAAATGAAAGTCGCATAAGCTAATGACCGAGATAAGACAAGACTTAGAAAGTAAAAGTTGGTATTTTTGCAGTTCTTGTTTTCACACAGTACTAAAACTATGTTATTAAGCAACAGAGGACGGACATATTTTAAATTGAAAGTGACAATACAGTGGAGCCTGGGATGTCAACGACACAGGGGTTTTTTTTCGGGGGGGGATGAAAGACAAGAGATAGAATCATTAAAACCCAAACAAATGAAACAAGGAAGGATGTTGTTCTCACTGTGATCATGTTTACAGACGTCCGCAATGTATTCAGCGACAGGAAATCCAGATAGGAACCGAAAGGAAGGTAGTTAACTACTCATCACATTGCAGTTCAATGAAAATAACTCAATAGTGTATCTCCTCTCCTCTCGATCTGAAGCTTGCAATTCACCAGGGGTCCACATTGGAGAAGATAAATGGGGTGCGAGTTACCCTCAAAGTGGCCCTAATGAGAAATCTGTGGGAGATGCTCATATTTTATCTGCAAAATAGAACAAAACAATTCTCCCCAAAGCCCTCTTAAATGCTAATTGAATAGTAATGCAATGCCTCAGGCATCTTGTTGTCAGCTCATTTGGGCAGTGATTTGTCTCAATCCGTCATAGGATTCACACTTTTGGCACTCTCTCAATGAACTGCTCAATGTGCCATTGAAATTCAATTTCATAAATCCCTGTGCTGTACAACAGCCTCTTTGCCAGGACGGCTCTACACTTTGTCATCACAATTCCTCTTTTGCGGGGAGATTTGATACTTGAATACACAAACTTTGTGAGATTTGTGCGTTATCTTCTTTTCTGTTTGATTTATTTGTCTGCTTTCGAAGCAGCAACCTGGACAGAGGTCTGGTGGCTCGGTGTTTCGAGCAACCTCACAGTTAAAACATATTTAATCGGTCTTTGTCATGTGAAAATGGATTCGCCGAGAAACATAACAAAGTCTTATCTCACTGCCACACTAATAAAAATGATGGATAACATGGGGGCCTGAGATGATTGGAGACAATTGAATTTCACCCACATTATGTAATTCAAACGCTGCTTGGAGAACAAGCTGGAGTCTCAGGTTCCTCCTTGACTCCTCTCCGCCCGGCAGGGTTATGAAGCGGCCACAACAAACCCCGTTGTGACAGAGACAGAGGCGGCCTCCACGCCACAGCTGCACGCTATGAGCTGTGCTGCTTGTAACGCTCCGGAGAGATGAAAATGATGGATGAAGACAAAGGTTAACCTGCTGTACTGGTGGCAAGAAATGGGCTAAAACTAGCAGCAGTAACAAGACTGTAAGAAAAGAGATGGGTGGTTTGTGTTAATTTGCAGTGTGATAATAGCAAACAGCAAACGGGACACTGTGAGACTCTTTGAACTCACTTTGATAGATCTAACGCCCACACTGTTTAGATCCCAAAAGTATTCTGGCTCGGATTCAAAAGACACCACAAAACACTGCCCAACCATACTGCAGTTATTGCTTTGTGTTTGTGATTAATAACACCAACTCCAACTCTGCCCTAATAATAAAACAGACAGTCAGATCCAATTACATTAAACATTCACTAATAAATACATGCCTCGTTCGTCTATAATAATGAATACGTTATCGTATTATGTTCTATACGTGTCAAAATAACATATTTGACACATGCAGCGAGTGTTTGCACAAAAAAAAAACCAAAGTGTTGTTTATCTAACAGCACCTCTGAAAATAATTTCTGCTTCCTGAGAAAAATATGTACTGTCTCCGTTGAGCGCAGCATGGATCCCTTTTAAAGCCGCCCCCTTGTCCCTTTTAAATTCATTTGCCACATCTGAAGTTCAGCTTCAGTTCAGCAGTCCCACTCAGGGTGGGGTGAGATAACAGGTTAATTGCAGAATTTTGATTGTCATGCTGTAACAGATGAACGTGGAGGAGACAGTATGGCATTAACACATAGATAACAGATTGCTATCTCATGCTGGCAGCACTCGGATGTGCTATAATACTGTCGGATTGGAGAAAGTTTAATCACAGAAGTATGTAATGACATGAATCTACATATCATGGTTGACTGGAAATAATAGATGAACTCCTTCCAGCCGAACAAATACTCCGCGTTTACTGTATATGTCAACGGACTGCAACCCCCTCTCATCTCCTGATCAAATTTAAACCAGTTCTCATATCCCTGAGCTAGTGGGATTAAAGCACCCACTCTAAAATATGACTCAAAGATTTAAAAAAAACACAGTCATGCTGAATGTTGCAATACATCAAAGAATGACCTTTAGGACTTTTGAGGCCCAACAAATATTAAAGGCGTGTTTTGGTTATATGAACCTTATATTTTTCTTTATAAAAGAGCTTTGAGAATATCTCCTCTTATTTGTCAAGTTGAGTCATTTCTTTTTGTTGTTCTAGATGTTTCCACTTTCTAAGGACTGCCTCACTAAACAGACTCACCAAACATTTTTTTTACATTGTTTTGTTCACATTTTTGATTAATTTCTTCTCTTTTTTTTCTTTGTTTTTACTTTTCCTGACAAAAGATGTGTCATAATGCAGATCAGTCATGGTAATAGTATTTTTTTCTCAACCATCAGATGAATTAACGTTGTTCGATGGATCTTCCTCACAGGGAACTTGTCAGTCAGTGAATGACACAACATCTCCTGCGTTCGTCTGGGTTTGTCGCTGGTTGACAAAACTAAGGAAAGGAATATTACACCACATCATCGCAGGATTAGACATTATTTTTCGTTGTTGCCAATGCCTAAGCCCTGTCTAAGCCCTCGTTATGTTTAATGGTGTGAGTTATTGCCTGCCCTGAGCATTGTAACTCACGGGACGCAGAGCATAGAACATTTATAGACCCTTCAGTCACTATACAGGCTGAGGCCTGCTTCTGCAGTAAGCAGGGGATAAAAGACTAGCAATGTTCCTCATTGTGGTGCTGCTCTGTGATACCTGAATTTTAAAATTATCTCCTTAGGAGAAGATGATTTAAATAATTAATGTGCGTTACCGCATTGTTTTTGCAAACAGTCTTCAAGCATGCAGTGTTTATTGAGCCTGCTCTGGAAGGATCCACTGAAGTGAAGTGGACGGGTCGTATTAGGGGTCAACCCATTATCCCTACTAATGTGCTGTGAGATTGGTAGCTAATTGATATTGCATGCTAATTGATATTAGTGCTAGGTGCACTAGCAGCCTTAGACTTTACATACCATCCACATAGATACAATTAAGAGACACTGCGGGCTAAAACTCATTTAGTTCAATCTACCTCTCTTTCCACGGTTGTGTCTCGGTGATTTACATTTGATATGCTAAAGCAGCAACGCATGACATTTACCCACAATATATTTAAGTCATACAGAAACATGGGATGCAGCAGCATAGACAGACACACTGAGGAAGTAAAGAAGAAACCTAAAGAAAAACACAGAAGGAGAAAAGAGACAGAAGCTCATTGATAACCAGCCCAAGAGTTTAGGAAGACATGTACAAAATGTGAGAAGGCTGAAAAACTGTTATGGTCTAAATGGTCGATTTATTTTTTACTCCAATCAACATATCTTTTAATATAGGGACTAAAACTGTATAATAACTGTACATTTTTAGATCAGTTAAAAGCACAAATTGCTCATATCCATCTAAAAATTTAACTATTCCCTTAAGTATAACTAGTGTTGGGAGTAACACATTACAAATGTAACGCAATTAGTTTGCTGTAATGCAGTAATATAAGGCATTACTAATAAAATTTATGTAATATTATAGGAGTTACAATCTAAGTAACGCACGTTACAATGCATTTTAACAAGATTAGGTATTGTTTTATTAGCATTATTACATGTAAGGGAATGCTTGACTGCATGATTTGAAGAGATTTCTCCAAAGTGAATAAATACCACACACAGCAACACAAAACTGCTTTGCTAGCTTAATAATGCTGTAACGACAATGTCCGCTGAAAAAATACGTTTTTCATGGACTGGTAGTTACTCTTCTGACGCCATCTCTGTCATTTTTAAGCTAACAGTTGCCGTGACTAAACGACTCGGCTAATCTGCTGATCAGCTGATCTGCAACGAACTAAAATTAACGTTTTTATTTATATACAAACAACAGCTTAACCAGTGTCAGTGCCAGAACAAAATCTGTCTTTTAATACACTCACCGGTAGACGTCTCTTTTCAGGTGGGGGTGTGCTACTGCAGTTTAACTTTTTCGTTGCCATGGAAACCACACAGACTCTGCAGTGAGATAGGCGGAGTAATATTTTTAATTTGGCTACTTATACTGTCTTGTTCATTTGAAAACACTCTAAACGTCTTCTTGGTGAAAGTAACGCAAAAGTAGAGTAACGCATTACAATTCAGAGACAGTGATATTGTAATGTAACTAATTACTTTCAACTGACAGTATAATGTATTGCTTTTTGGATGTGCCTTGCCCAACACTGAGTATAACACATAAACACACATCATGTCTGTTTTAATATTTTGTCTGGCAGGTCATATTTCCTTCTTTTTGATGCACAATAGGGTTGGTACAGTTTACATCACCTTTATTTCACCACTGCAGCCCTGCATTCATTAAGTTATCAGTAGAGAATAGTTAACAAGCACACACATATTTGGCAAATTATTTAAAACATTAAGAATTTGCCTTTTCAAAATTCATTTACATAAATCTTGAAATATGTTTCCCCCTCACATGATAGTACATGAGCTGCTTAAAAAAAAAATCTCTGATCCTGGCCTGGTATTATTCGGTCTTTGAATCAAAGCCAAATTTTATGTTATCGCCCACGACTACTGTGAAAATTATTATTCCACGTTCTAATCACAGGCGCTATTAAGAGAAAATTAGTTAGTAAACTGTGGGTTTAAATGATGTGTGAGTTTTAGCAGGTGTGAGGCAGCAGCACAAACTAGTGATGTCGGTGCAATGAAACCATCAGAGAGAGGTTGTGTGTAGGATGCTGTGCATAATGTCTACAAAGGAGGTGGATTTAAAGCTTTGTTAAAACAGCTACGTGAATCATCACTTGGGGATTATGTTAGTTAGAGCATCCAAAAAATAAATTCATCAGCTCCCTGTCGTACTACTGGTGTTTTTATTTATTTTTTAAAACGATTTTGAAGTCATTGGTTGCACTGTGTCGTGTGTCATCTCTGACATCTTGACCAAGGAGCTTTTCAATCTCTATGATGAAAACTAGCAGAAAAAAAAATGTGGAAAAACAAGACATTACAAATAATAAGCTCACAGTTAACAGCTTGTTCAGGCCTTGTGACACAGAGGCACTGGTCCTGTTATCACAGTGAATCAGTGGGTTTCATATCCCCTGCAGCTCTGAACAAAACCAGTCGAATGAAACCTAAGAGTGGCTGGCTGTTCAGGGGACACAACACGTAAATTATAAAACATGTCTCCGAAATACTGAAGTAACCCATTGGTACTGGGACTGGTAACAGACTTTCAGTTCATAATCTAATAATAATTATGATATCAAAGCATTACTGTGTGTTACTGCTCAGCACTGGATGTGTTAAAACAATATAGTGGAAATGATTCTTTAATCCTTTCATTAATTCCTTAATCAGTGGCTCACTACTTATTCATACTTTTGTCAGTTTCACCTTGCTGGTTATCAGCTTCAGAAGTCCTGGGAGTTTAACTTGTAAGTTGAAAGAACATCTTAATTATTCTCACTGGCGTACTTCCCAGCATGCGGGGCATTTCAATTAACTTTACAGAATCTTTTCCGTCTTATCTTTTGGGCGAAGTCACTGGATGGAGACGTGTTCTGTATGTTTGCTCAGTAGATCTCAGATCAGTTCATGATAAAACTTGGGATCATAGTAACGGTGATGAAGATTAGTGTAGAGATCAATCCTTACTAGTTGGTGCCGTGCGTCAACAGATGCAAAACTTACATCCCCGCTTCCTCAGGTTGTTGTTTGTGAAGTCAGTGTTTCATTTTTAAGTCAGGAAGTGTCAGCAGAGATAAAAAATAATTAAAATCTTGTTTACAACGTCGGTTTTAACCATTTTCTCTGACAGCGCTGCAGACTCTTTGTGTTGCTAAATGCTAATGTGTTTGCAGTATCCGGAGGAACTGTGGAGTGGTTTTTGTGTTTAGAGGGAATTAGTTTGTTTACGAATGAAACCCTGCAGTAGTTTCCCCCTTAGTTTGGCTCGTTTGAGCACACGAGGACAGTCAGACAGCAATTGTGGAGCGGGACAATTGGGCCCCACTGGGAGTAAATTTGTTGTGGGCATTGTTCACCTTCAGCTTCAAACTGTTTCACCTAAATACTAACCTGGTATGTTTTTTGTTTTGTTTTGGGTTTTTTTTAGACTTTGACTTTGTGCTGATTGGTGATTTTCTTTGCAACTGCTGCTTGACTACAGCGGGAAATGTTTGTCAAATGCTGTACACCGACACTGTTATGGACACTTCAACAGGAGAGATTCAGTAAAGGTTCACACTAGAACTGTGAAAGAAAGATGATCAGACAAAAAATAATCTTTAAAAGTTGTCTAATTATTTTGATATTTTTATAGTTGATTAGTCAGTTGCCGAGTAAGGGACGGCAGGGGCTCAGTGGTAGAGCAGCCATCTACCAACCGAAGGGTCGGTGGTTCAATTCCTGCTCCTCCCAGTTGCTGTCAGTGTGTCCTTGGGCAAGACACTTTACCCACTTTGCCTCGTATGAATGTTGAGTGAATGGTTTGGTGGTGGTCAGAGGGGCCGTAGGCGCAGACTGGCAGCCACGCCTCCGTCAGTCTGCCCCAGGGCAGCTGTGGCTAGCTTAGCTTACCGCCACTGGTATGAATGGGTATGAATGGGTATGAATGAATAACGGTCTCTGTAAAGCGCTTTGAGTGTCTAGAAAAGTGCTGTATAAATCCAACCATTATTATTATTATAAGTTATATTATACAGTTTTTATCCATGCTAAAAGCTTTAATGACTGTCAGTCCTCTTATTCAAAAACAAGACATAATCTACAACATCTACAACTGGAAAACAGTCAGAGAGCACAAACCCCCATCAAGGTTGAGTATAATCCAGCTATACTGCTGCTATAGACTGAACATTATTGCCCTCTTGTGGTGACAAAGCCACACTGCCATCGCCCATCATGGCCAATAAGCATTTTCTTTCAAGAAATGTTCCTTATGTAATACCCTACCTCTCCAAAAATTGATGCAATCGATGGTGACTTGCAGTGGTGTAGTATTATTGCAAAGACAAAGGTCCCTCAGGGGACAGTAAAGTTCATCATTAGTCATAATGTTGCTAGCAAACAAACAATCCACCAAACAAACAAAGAAAAACACAACCCTCTTAGCAGAGGTACCTGGTTTTGTACACATATCCTGGTCCCCACACAACAAATCATCCTATCACCGGTGGCATTCATTCATTTTCATTGGTGACTTATCTTATCTACCAGGCCAAATGTTTCACTTTTTCACAATTTCTAGACACATCACATTGGCACAAAATCTATTCTAGACATTTTTCAGATCTAAAAACCAACATATCATAAAGTGACATGTTGGTTTTAACGTGTTGAACTGTTGCAATAAATATCATGCTGCTACGCTGGGTTTATTTATAGATGTTCATCAGTGGCG
The DNA here is from genome assembly GCA_900323345.1 of Pseudochromis fuscus. Lineage (NCBI taxonomy): Eukaryota > Metazoa > Chordata > Actinopteri > Pseudochromidae > Pseudochromis > Pseudochromis fuscus. The sequence goes on along the minus strand of OOFC01015606.1, from coordinate 29,126 downwards.
TGTGAGCTACTTAGCAACACCACGTTACTCACCTGTAAAGAGAGCTATTAGTGGAGCCATGTGCTGCACTGTTTACTTATTTATTCATCTTAAAGTAGCTATTGTGTTGAATTTTTAAATTATGTTATCTGTAATTAGACCTCAGGGAGAATAGCCTCCAGGGGATGCTAATAAAATGATGTCAAATGCAGCCAAACTCACAGCGAGAAGCCTCGAGGATATTACGGGAAGCTGGGTTTGTGATGGGATTTGTTGTTCTGAACGTAGCTAACATGCTCTATGTGGGCCATGAGTCCCGCAGCCTCACTGTTTGCCAAGAGTGTTGTGAGACAAGATGCTGTACATGACATTCCGCTACCTCAGTTTCCATGGATACCACACCTGATTAGACGTGAAGTCATGCACGTGCCCTCTGGATCGTGACAGCAAGATGAGCGGGATGACATCTCTCCAAGAACCTGCACTTCTCAGGAAAAAAAAAAAAAGCTAACACGAAGAAAAACACCATAATGGAAGTGCACGTCAGCCTGCTAACATGTTATCACCTTTTATCCTGTTTAATTCTCTCAACCACCCAGTGATGCACAGAGATGTTGACTTTTCTTTCTTTTCCTGTTGATCTCCCACTTCGTTTGGTGATCAAATGTTTGACAATCTAGAGATGTAATCGACTTTATTCCCTCCTTCTTTATTTTCTATTTAAATCCTTTATTCGTTTTTCACATTCACTGGCTCCGTTCCCTATTCCCTCTGCTCAGCATGCATGAAGCGGACAGCACGGGGAGCCCAGAGATCCATAATCCCCCTACAGGAAAGAAGTGGATGGCTTTAATGATTTAAATCTTGTCAATGAGCACCTTCCCTGGTTTGAAATGAGAAATTTGAAGGCTTGCTGGAATTAACCCAAAACAGGGCCACACTCACCACATCAGCATTCCCCCAAGTCAATGGTCATTGACTGCAGCAAGTAGGTGCTTAATCATTTTTAATTAGAGATAATCAGACATCTTGTCCATTCTAGTTACAAGAGGGCAAAATTGAGGTCTGCTAGGATCAAAGTTCTCAACTTGACATTCTGACTCCAATTCTTTAAATTTGACAACATTGTTCGAGACTTTTTCTCGAGCAGATAAATCAGCTTTGACAAACTATACGCGATTACCCCTTGAAAGGAAAGAGTGGGACGTTCTTAGTGGAGCGCTGTTGGTGTCAGCGTTGGGAAGTTAATTTATTGTGAGACAGCAACAGCAACAAAACGTGAAAAATTCAGAGGAAAACTGAGAGTGAAGTGTTGGCGAATGCTGGGTTGAGTCCGGGCTGGGTGTGGCGGTGCAGTCCCTCTCTCTCTCTCTCTCTCACGCTCACTGGTGGTATCTCTTAGTAATGAGGCCCTATGAAGCCGCGGCTCTCACCCCTCGCTGGGCCCTCATACATCATTAATGTTCCCACATCATAGTCCTGATAATTACCGGGGACGTGAATGTCACCTCAGTCGCGCCTCCTCAACAGTGGATGACAGCACAAGGTCTGTGGTCTGCCAGACGTGCCATGAGTGCGGCATCTCACATGCGGCCCTCGCACGCACACACACTCAGGGTCTCTCCGCACAATTGAAAAATTTGACGCTTTTACCCAAAATGAACCATATGTGTCCTCTTATTATACTCCCAACACATGGGATGCTCGACCTCTTTGGCTTTGATCCAGAAGGCTGCTCAACTTTCCTTCACGGACACTTCCTAAGAAGTGCTCAAATTAAAGTTGGTTCATCCATTTTTAATAGTTTTTCTTCAAAATAACAAATTTGCTCACGTCTAGTAGTAGCATGCGTGATTTAATTTGTATTCCAAAGAATTAGATCCACACTGGATGACTGACCACCCCGAAATTTAGATTCAGTATCCATAGTCATTGTTACAGGGATGATGAAAAAGAAAGAAGAAGAAGAGGAAGAAATCTTTATTTGTCATTGAAAATAGCATTTCACCCTCCAGCATACAGGGCCTCCCTAAACAATTCATACACATGCATGAATACATATAGGGTGAAGGCACCACCATTAGACGGCACACCCAGAGCTGTTGGGGGGGTCGGTGCCTTGCTCAAGGGTACCTCTGCAGTGCCCTGGAAGTGGGCTACGTTTTTTCATCTGGGCTGGGACCCCAACCCAAGTTAAAGCCTTCCCACTGAGCCACTGCTGCCTATTAATTTTGTCTGCAACCATAGATTACAACTAGCCTATCTATTAGATCTCCCTATGAAAATGCAATATAACTACATGCATGTGTTGATTGGTTGTAATATTGAACATCCATAAGACACGTTTGAGACATATTTGAGCATTTCTGAAAAAGTTGTGAGTTTTTGTGTAGCAGTCCTAATGCCACTACTGGACTGCCATTTTTAATATTTCAACCAATCAGACAGGCATGTGGAATGATGATATGATGTGATGTCAGAGCATTACAGCCAATCAGAAAATCCCCCCCATTTCATTCATGAAATTGTCCATGATGGGGGAATTCTGCTTCAGGACCATAGACTATATATAGAAGCGGGCAAAGCACCCAGGCTTCAATCCAAAAATGGTCGTTTTTCAAACATGAAATTCTCATTCAATGCATTTTTCCCACAAGTCATCCTGATGTCACTAACTAGAGGAAATTCTTCTTATTAGTGATGTGGTGGTTTGAACAAGAAAAGTCATAATTAAGTTGATATTAGGCTTCAAAAAGAGGACGATTTTGGTCATTTGGTTTTTTGTCCATATCCAAATATGGTCACTTCTGGCTCCAATACTCCATTCTATATGCAGTTCAGGATCAACATTCAGAGATGAATATCTTAGTTGTGTGAGCTCTTAATTTTCAAACATTCCCATGAATCTTTAGTTTATATCACAATTTATTTTCTGAACTGTTTTTTGACCATGGATTTTCAATTCCTTTAAAAAGTATTGCCACCATTGACGTTCCTGTCTGCAAATAAAACAGGAGTGTGGAACGTTTTGATATCACTGATGTCACAATTTGCTAGATACATGTATCTGTGCTTTACAATATAGCAGCGTTTTCAGTCTCATGTCAGTGATTTGTTTTGTCAGAGCTGCAGAGAGAAGCCACAGAGCATTTGCTTTAATTAGTGTTGACTGTTCTCTCACTGTCACAAGATAAAGACAAAAGCTTCACACTGCTGGTTTAAAAAAGAACATTAAAAAAAAATCTGCAGCAACATCTTTTCTAGAGCGACTTTGGACAGGATGATCCCCAGATCACCCCATCAACAGTTTTCACAGGAACTATTTATGTGCACTCCCTGACTGAACCTGCTGCCTGTGAACTTGGCTCCTTTTACTGCAGTGACAAGACCTGTTGAAACCAGTACCAGTGGATCTAACGCAGCCCTTTTTAGTCTCTTGGATTCAGTTGCACCTTTTATTACCTAAGAGTCCTACACCATGGTTTACTTTAGAAACACCATTTGAAAAACTTCCTGTGGCATGAAAGTATATTGAATTCAAGGGAGCTCTGATTCCTCTCACTTAACCAGCAACACTAAAAACATTTCTAGGTGTTGGTTTGACTCCTTCCTGACACCTGAAGTAATCTCTGAGGTGCTAAATGACAATGCTCTAATTTTCCGCAAAGAAAGATGCAACATTAGTTCCTCGTCTCCAGCAATTTTTGCAAAATTCATAAAGCAGTATGTTGAATCCCAGATTGTTTGCTGGTTTGATTATGAAACTTTATATCTCCAAACATCAGCTAACATTTCCAAAGATCACTGGTCATTTTGGGGACTCACGATACTGAATATATGTATATTCTTTAAATAAATTTGGATTTAATGATGTAAACACCCCGAACAAAATTGCCTGCATTATTTTGAGTGGCAGCAGAAAACTTCCACATGTAATGCAGAGCTAGTACGTACGACTGCATACAAGTTTAGTTAAAATGATGTTCTTTTATAATTTATAAGATCTGAGCATTTAAAGGGTAATTCAGTTTTATTTTACTTCGGTGTATTCCCCATAAATGTGGCTATTGTGCCTCTAATGGTTGTGCTAACTTTGCACTTGCCACCTCCTTAGTAGTGATTCGTGAAAACGAGAACTCAGATGTATATTGGGGCGAGCAGTGTAAGCCACTTACAGCTGTCAAATTAAAGGTGATTTATCAATTCAAAGTGTTGTCTCTCGGTCTGACATAAAGCAAACATACAGAGAAGCCATTGTGGCTATTTACCATGTGTTCATGCCGGAGCAGTCGTAGCAAATGACTGCCTGTGAGTTTCTGAATTGCAATAAAAGGAGAAGATACGCTCGATTTCGTTTTTGTCACCTATTGCTACAGCTGGATGATGGAGACGCCACTCGTGGTTAATTGCTCTGTTGACTGAGACAAAACGCCAAAATGCCACATTCATTCATCTTTACCTGAGCCTAATTATCCAACACAATTGGATCTTTTTCACTTAGCTGCAATAATAATTTCACATCATAGTGGGAGTGTAAAATACGGCCATAGCATTTTAAGTGTTGTCTCTTGTTTTTTATTTTTTCACCATGTGGAGAGCTGACCGTTTGATTCAGCGGGCCTCTCTTTTCTCAGCGGACACCTTTATTTTTCAAATGTGGCATCAACAGGTCCAATTTTCAGCAAAAAGGTTTTCTCCTCGGTTGGCTGTGGAGAGCAGAAACAGCTCCACTCTCACGGGGTAGGATGTCTTTTAGGACGGTCATGTTGCCCTTTTGTCTCTGTTTGACTCATCTCCTTGTTTGTTTACTCCTCTTTGAATGAATATAATTGAGCATTAAAAGCTAAATGACTTATAATCATCCTCAGGGCGAACAGCATAACCTCTGTGGGGATCTGCCTCATACATGTAAACAAGGGGGTTAATATACGGGGTGATTGGGTCAGCTGGCAAATTAGTACATCTTTATGCAGTAATGGCTGTTACAGGACATACTCAGGGTGTTTACTTTTGGTCAGTGACGAGTGTTGTCGAAGCTTCATGCTGTAAATAGTGTTTCATTAGAAAGCTGAAGAAGACCACGGACTGTACAGGAGATGAATGTTACTCTACCCTCCAGGTATTTGAGTTAGGGGATGTGGTATTTGGAAAATGGAAGCTGGCAGCTTAGCGAGCATAAATCAAGCACAGGCAGCACGGTAGCCATTTTGAAAGCATTACAAGGTCATCTGCAGCTATCTGTTTGTTCTGCCTCAGAAGCATCGCATCAGTGTGTGGTCTGAGGATGTGCATTGTTTCTATGGTGTGTATTCTGGGATCATACTTAAGCTAGCTGTATGTTGTTGCTGGTGTTTAGTATTTAACATTTGTTTGTTTAGGCTGTATTGGTCAAATGTTTGTTTGATGGTTGTGTATATATTTAATTATGTTTAAGCACTTTTTTATTGCTTGTTTAATATTATGTAAAACAAACATTTCAGTAATTATTTTGTATTTTGTCAGTTTCACTCCTTTTCTACAGGGTGACCACAAAAAAACTCCCTGATTTCAAATAGTTATTATATTTCTCCAGACCTAACTGTTTGTGAGTTTTTCCAAAGTTCATGTTCCTCCACTACCTGCGACTCTGGATGATCTACATCACTGAAGCGATCAGGATATTCTGCAAAATGTCTGGACAGAGCTTGATTATTGCATTGATGTTTGCCAAGCAACAAGGGGAGCGCACATCGAGTGTCTATGATAATACCACATAAAACTTTATTAGTTTATCCAACTGTAGCCACCAATATTGTAGTAATATTAATTTATCCATGTTCAAAAAACCTGCTCATTATGACTAAATTGATGCAAAATTTCTATTCTGTTAAATTTCCTTATTTTAAGTTTTATATTGTTGTGTTTTTAATTGCTGCTTGTAAGGTGTCCTTGAGTTTTTTGAAAGGTGCCTATAGATGAAATATTATGATTATAATTATTTAAGTTTCTGATATTACAACTATTTGAAATCCAGGAGTGTTTTTGTGGTCACCCTAGTTTGTGCACCTGGAGTTTGGCATTTGAATGTTGCCATGTTGGTTTTTTTGAGCAAGAAGTGACCATATTTGGATATGATGGGAGAACTGAGGAGGCGGGTCTGGTTGTTGAACCTGAGGACACTGTCAGTTTGTATCAGACTGGAGTTCACTGGCTCTTTTTGAAGCCTAATATCGACTCAAGGATGAAGTAATTTTCTGATGAACCACCAGATCACTCAGAAGAAGAGTTGACTTTAGCATCTAGTGGCTATTGGTGGTATTACACTTTTTTCCACTCCTGCATTAGCATTTTTGAGCCCTGCTTGTTACATCCATCTTTTATTTACATCCTTTGACTACATTGTTCTGCATCTTCCTGAGTCTGTATTAAGGAGCACATTGAGCCACGGATGGTTTTAAAGGTTGCACTGATAAAACCAGTGGCGTAAATATGTATGGTGCAATCGGTGCAGCTGCACCGGGGCCCAGACGCCGTCAGGGGCCCATGAAGTAAGAAAAAAAAAATTATTGTGAACGGAATAGCTTGGGGGTTGACGACGGGTAAGGTGACGCTGAGTGGCTGGTATGGGAGGAGGAAAAGATCCTTTGTCCAATCACGTTGATACCATGATGAGTCAGTCATGATGAGTCGCGATGGCGTGAGGTGAGTTGTTTCTCATTTCAGCAAGAAAAAAAAGCAAGTGAATGAAAATTGACGAGAAAACGTAGCATCACGTTTAGCATTAGCCTAGCCTCTCTTGAGTGGCTGTGCATGTGTGTCCATGTGTGTGTGTGTGTGTGTGTAGGTGCACGCATTGTGTTTCGGGCAGGGGTGGGGGCACAAAAAAAATATTTGCACCGGGGCCTATACCCATGATGTTACGCTAGTGGATGAAACCCTTTTTTTTCAGGGGACAGAGAGCAAACACAATATAACAAGAGGAGGTAAAATTCTTTTACACTAGAGCAGGTAGTCTTCAAGCCCAAAAGCACATGAATAAAGCAAATAATTCTGTCTGAAATCTGCTCATTAAAAGGCCAATTCATGTTGAAACATTTAAACCCCCCAGCATGTTTTGGCGTCAGGGAATGAGACTTATCATTCTTGCTGTCAAATTACCCGTGTGACTGAACAGATGTTTGCACCTACTACAATTCTTCTTCACTTTTCCTCGTCTGCCGCCGTCTCTCTCCTCTTCCTCCACAGGATACAGACACATGTGCATGCAGACGCACTCCGGGTGAAGAACGAACCCTCATTTGGCCAATTACTCTGACCTTCCAAATTGCCGACCATCCAAAAGCCTCTACAGTGAACGTAACATCCCCTCCTTCCCCTGCTCTCTGGAGAGATATTCAGCATGCTGCTCTAACCCCACTGATAGGACAGTTTAGCTTTAAATGAGCCTGTTTTGCCTCAACACATTTCTTCCCGAATATCTTCCAGGGCTGTGGGTTTTATTGATCGCTCTCCTCCCAGGGGTGTTGGCGCCTGGACTGGGGCACTCAGCAGCAGCTGGTTGGGCTGCTGATGGTTGTTAGCCCCGCTGGCTGCTCTGTTCTGGGCTTTGTGCGGTGCCAGGCTCAGCAGCTACCCTGCTCCCCTACAGCCCTGTCTGAGGACGCTTGTTAGGAAGCTGCCTAAAATAGAGGAGAAATATCATGTCTCGCTGCACCACTTCCCACTCCACACGCCTGGCTGATTTAGGTGGCTGGCTGGCACGGGCTTACCTGGTGCCTAGAGTGCAGGGTTTACATAGCCGTGTGTGTTTACGAGTTTGAAACCGTGGGCTGGTCTCGGTCTCGTCTTAAGATGAGACTTGGTTGTATTGTTTACCTACACTTGTTTTCATCTGCGGCAGCCTGCTGGGATATCCACGAGGGAGGGCGACCGCAGGGGAGCTGAACGGGGAGTCAGGGCACGTGGTCTGGCTCTTTGTCTCCCCGTCACAACAAATCCTGGCGGGTTAGACTCTCTGCACTCATGCATTTCCTATTGGGTTGGTTGGATAACACCCAGAATGGTTTAGTTTTAATTTTACATTCTGTTTAGACTAGTTTGTTCAACCTTTTCAACGCGAGCGATGTGACAGTTCACTAAAATGTTGCACAGCGTTTGTGTGATACATATGACAGTTTAAAATTAAATTAAAGAAAACTAATTGAATAAGTAAACGCATCATGGGTCCCTTCCGGTCATTTGGCTCATTAAACCACAGCTATCATTTCATTGGCCGGTACAATAATGGTTTCTCAATACACTAGTTACGAGTTTCATAGCACCGCAGACAGCCTTACATAAATATGTGAAATAGCTGGGGGAGTAATGCTGTTGGTAACACTGAGGCCAGGTGGTGCGGATCAGTTCTCACAGACAGCCGGCCAATCAATGTTCATATAACAACCCGAGATACACATACTGACATACCAGCTATCACACGGCGAGCGGTCAATATATTTTCAATTCAGATCACTCACTTAAGTGTCAAATATTTCATGGTATGCCATGCTTCTCATCATGATTTATTACACACTTGAGAGAATTCTCTTCTGCAAATCACGCTGGATTCATAGATCGGCTTCTTGATAAATGAAACTAAAAGTGCTGTTATTGTTTTTGTATTTATTCGCCATAACTTGTTCGCAAGAGCGTGTTTCTCCGACAGCTCATCTGGCTTTTTGAAGTACAGCTGCCACGTCATCTGCTAGCTGTGTGCGGTGTTGACAGGCAGCGATCATACAAATAACACATGGCGAGATGGGCGTGAAGGCGGATTATCTAAAATAAATACAACTATGAAAACAGGAAACATTTGATGCAAAATAACGAAAGTCGGTCCAATGATGAATTAATGCTTTTAAAGATGGGAAATTGAACATGAATCTCTGCTTTAATCTCTGGTGGAACAGACACCCAGTTTAGTATTTAAAGCCTGTGCCAACATCAGATTCATTTGCATAAGTTCCAAATATGAACAGGATCTGATCTTGAGAGGGAGACGCCACGTCTGTGCCTCCTTATATCCCTCAAAAATACATTAAATATTTCCATGGAAACGCAGTTAGAGTAATCGACAAAATAGCAGATATGTTAAGGTGCATTGACAGTATCAGTGTCTGGCTGTAGTATTTGCATATCGCAGTTGCCAAAGGGAGGTTGTCGTACTAAAGAGGCTTTTATTGTGTACGGGATATGATATTTAATGATGTTCATACATACTGTAAGATTAAATTTGACTATCCCCTGAATAAATTTGCACTATTTATACATGTATAAATAATCCCCGGCAATAAAATCAGTGTAACAAGGTTTCCAGTACATTCTGCGGTAGATTAATTTTTACAGTATCTGTAATTACGGCATAAAGATTCCAGCATATATTCCAAATTTCTAAGATATGCACGCTGTCACACGTTTTTATTTCAGCACAGAGCAGTAGTAATGACTTTCAAAGTATGTGTTTATTGACCTTGATATCTCCGTGTGTGAAAATCTTCCACTTGAAATCACAGTGACTAATAACTCATCGTAGTTTTTACACCATCGTGCAGGTGGTAAAGGAAGCAGCACCGGAGAGTTAATTTGATCTAAGATCATTTGTTTTCTTGGCTTCGCTGTTTGGGGTATTTTCTACAGATTCAATTGTCTTTAACCTTGTGCTGTTACAGAACTGTGATGTGATTATCCCGCAGCACGCTGTTTACAACTCTGTGTCATGCTACACACTCGAAGCCCACTGGTAATCATCCAGGATACCAGAGGCGTCTGATTTCTGCTGCTGCCAAAAACTCTGGAAGAAGAAAATACTCATATACAGTAGATACCGAGCAAATCTCCCTCCAGTGGAGTTTGGAAATATTTTATGAGCGGCCCATGGGAGTGACGCTGTTTTTCTGTCTCAGGTAATCTGCAAGGTTGCGCGTGGGGGTGATTTCCCCATTTAACTGGTCATGAAACAGCAATCGAAGAGTCGTTGTCAACAAAATCACGCCGCGATCCAAGAGCTGAGCTATAGTGTGTTTGAGCGTAATCTTCACAGACAGCTCGGCGACTAATTCGATAAACAGAACATCATCTAATGTACAGTGCGGCACATCATATTCCCTCTAACACTTCCAGACGGAAAGCTGATACATCAGCCACAGTACTGTGCAAAGCCCGAGGATAGAGTTTTATTTTGCCAAATGTAACAGACGTTCTCACATAGCCCCCATGCCAATTAAGCTAAAACCACAGCTGCAACAAGATGACAGGACTGATTAGACATATTGTGTGTCACTGACTTCATTTGGTTCCTATATATCATATTATATAAGCTTTTACAGTTGCAATTCATTCCTACACATTAAGCAGGTTAACAAACTCCAGCTACCGCATTTCTGATACAATGTGCCATCACAGAACACCTTCAGTTCAAAGTGTTGTGATGATGAAACCGATGCATTTGTTTTATTTAAAGATCTCCTCCTTTAGGGTAAAAATATCTGTGTCTGTCAAAGTTAATTGCTCATGAAAATGCTTAAAAGTGGTAGTTGAAATTAGGAGCTCTGAGTTTGACACACTGATTAGCGACCTACATTAAGAAGAAGACAAGCGAGGTAAAGTAAAAAACACCATTTCAGGTAAACTCTGTGTAAATGAGCAGTGAGTAGCATCTGGAGCCAGATTCTCCTCCTTATTCCCTCAGCTCACGTTAGCAACTGGAAGGATGAGAGGAAAAAAAAAAAAAACAGCAGAAGTCTCTCTCACCTTTACTCTTTGTCTTCTCTGTTAAAAATTAAAAACCGCACTGTACAGTCCTTATGGGATGAGCTATTTTCAAAAGAATGCCATCACATCTGTCATATTCACTTTTCATGAGGGCCTGTGTGAGCTGGTTTATAAACTGCAATGAGGCAGCAGCGTGAAAGGAGACTGATGCACCTCTCCATCACCACTCCACCCTCTCCCAAAAAGGAGTGAAATTAATTAAATTCTGGATGAGACAAAGGCTTAGGACATAAAGGGCTGCTGTTAGCATTTTTCTAGCCCATTGATTCCTTGTTACTACTGCACATTATGGCCCCCTGAACCCTCATAAATCAATTCATACCCTATTGTCCTTTTCAGAAGGCTTTCTTCACTGTTGGCTCTAACATGGCCGAGGTGACAATAATCTATTGTTTCAGTTTAAAGCTCAGTGCTGCACCTCAGACCCATGGCCACAGAGGGCATCAGGATGTATGTGCTGCCTGCAGGAAGCCGGGGCGAGGGTGGGGGCTACTGAGCAGCGGCTGACACGCAAGGGTCGCGCTCTGCAACATAGGGAATCCATCTTTGTCTTCGTGAGGGATGTGAATTCTGCAGCACAAACTTAGCACAACCCACTGAACTACTTACTACTCAGCTACTTTGATTGAAACCTCGATCTCCTCTAAATTAAATTTGTCAAACAGGTGAGTAAATCCTCAGATAAATGCAGATTAGCGTCAGAAGAAAAGTGATTCTCTCTTTGGATCGACAAATCGTTCAATGGAAACATTTAATGCATCATCTCTGGCGTCGCTGCAGTTTTAGTTTTTCATAATTGTAGCTTTAAATATTCCAGGAAGTGTCTGTTTCACTGGGTTTTTAATCTGTTCTCCCACTTTGGGGAAAAAAAGGCACAGCAAGAGTAAAAATGTCCTCTAACACTTATTAAAAACTTAACAAAGCCTGGTACAAACTGCCCATTTTTAAGAAATACCAGGAATATTTAAAGAACCCCTCAGGATTTGCACAAAGTTTTTACTGCTTCTCTTCTGATATTGTTCAATATTTTATGTTTAATATTAAATTCATTGATTCATTTATGTTATATGCAAACAGGAGGCTATTGATCCAATCATTGAACCACACATTGACACCTTCCGGTCATTTCCGCCTTCACCGACACTGTATTTGTGTATGTACGGTGGCTTACATCGTAAACTTTAGCATAGTTTAGAACCTAAAAAGGTTAACTGTGTCACAGACTGTAACCTCAGTGGTGAACGTGGGAGAAAAACTAAGAAAAGAAAAGCAAAAGTCAGATTTTCCGAGTGGGATTGTTTACAGCTGGGTTACACTCAGACTCTGGATCGATTGCAGTTGTTCGGTGGACTGACATTAAGTAGACCAGTGAAGCAGCTAGTTAGACGCCAGAGCTTAGCCTGAGATCATTATACAACTAGCTGGGTGCAGCTGCCATGTACTGTAGGATTCTGCTTTAATATATAACTGCTGACCTCTGGATGCCACTGGAACAGGTCACAGTAAATAATCATTATGAATAGACACAGTAAATTTCACAGCATTAATACTACCACTAGCTTGTATGCAGTATTGATGTATTAACTGAAGAATGTAACTAAAAATGTTTTTGGAGTGCACAAGATGGTAAAAGCTGATTCAGTGTCTCGCATATTAACAGGAAAATTGTGTTTGATGCAATGTATTGATCCCAAATCCCCTCTGTTGTGGGGACGAGGGCTTTAAAATCAAACTTTTCTAACCTTTGAGCACAGTCAGTTTGATGAGACTAATCCCAGTGACAGGTAGGTAGATAGGTAGGTAGGTAGGTAGGTAGGTAGGTAGGTAGGTAGGTAGATAGGTAGGTAGATAGGTAGGTAGGTAGGTAGGTAGATAGGTAGGTAGATAGGTAGGTAGATAAGTAGGTAGGTAGGTAGGTAGATAGGTAGGTAGGTAGGTAGGTAGGTAGGTAGGTAGGTAGGTAGGTAGGTAGGTAGGTAGGTAGGTAGGTAGGTAGGTAGGTAGATAGGTAGGTAGGTAGGTAGGTAGGTAGGTAGGTAGGTAGGTAGATAGGTAGGTAGGTAGGTAGGTAGATAGGTAGGTAGATAGGTAGGTAGGTAGGTAGGTAGGTAGGTAGGTAGGTAGGTAGGTAGGTAGGTAGATAGGTAGGTAGGTAGGTAGGTAGGTAGGTAGGTAGATAGGTAGATAGGTAGGTAGGTAGATACGTAGGTAGATAGGTAGGTAGATAAGTAGGTAGGTAGGTAGGTAGATAGGTAGGTAGATAAGTAGGTAGATAAGTAGGTAGGTAGGTAGGTAGATAGGTAGGTAGATAAGTAGGTAGGTAGGT
>OOFC01015606.1:5891-16013 GCA_900323345.1 Pseudochromis fuscus | reverse complement strand
AATGGGTGAAATCTATGGTTGTAGCCCATGATGGATAGATAGATAGATAGATAGATAGATAGATAGATAGATAGACAGACAGACAGACAGACAGACAGACAGATAGACAGACAGGTAGGTAGGTAGGTAGGTAGGTAGATAGATAGATAGGTAGGTAGGTAGATAGGTAGGTAGATAGGTAGGTAGATAGGTAGGTAGATAAGTAGGTAGGTAGGTAGGTAGATAGGTAGGTAGGTAGGTAGGTAGATAGGTAGATAGGTAGGTAGGTAGATACGTAGGTAGATAGGTAGGTAGATAAGTAGGTAGGTAGGTAGGTAGATAGGTAGGTAGGTAGGTAGGTAGATAGGTAGATAGGTAGGTAGGTAGATACGTAGGTAGATAGGTAGGTAGATAAGTAGGTAGGTAGGTAGGTAGATAGGTAGGTAGATAGGTAGGTAGGTAGGTAGGTAGGTAGGTAGGTAGGTAGGTAGGTAGGTAGGTAGATAGGTAGATAGGTAGATAGGTAGGTAGGTAGGTAAGTGGCTAGATGTACTTTATTGGTCCCAAGTTGGGAAGTCCTTTTGTTACAGCAGCAGGTCATGGTCATACAAAATAGACAACAAACAGCATATGTTAACTTAGAGTAATAAAATGTACACTCCACAGACTGGACACTACTACACTAAATATGCTAAAGAACTAGCAAAACAAAATTACCTTGCAATAATACAAATGTAAAAGTTAAAGAATAACATTGGAATTTAAATGAAAATGTATCCACACGATACATGCTACAGTATATATACAGAGCCTGTAAACAGTATATATACACATAAAACAAGTGTGCAACCTAACAAATAGTGAGTGCAAAAACCAATAACAAGCGTGCAAGTAAGAACATTCAGTGTAAAAACAAGTAACAATTGTGAAGAGAAATCTGAGACGAAAACAGTGATTAAAAGTTGTGCAGTTCTCCTTTAGACAGAGGTGAATTATTGTACAGGGTTATTGCCATAGGTATGAGTGACTTCCTGTATCTTTTTAAAACCTTTGAGTGTGATGGTAACAGTTCATCCTCTGTGGAGCATGACTGTGTATATCTGTTTTGTCTTCAGGTTATAGTATTGTAGTACGGAAAACATTGGAATACATTTATGTACTACTACATTTATGTGCTTTTATCACCTTAGCTCCAAAGCACTTTACAAGGCGTCTCATTCACCCATTCACACACACACACACACCAGTGGCTACAGAGCTGCCATGCTAGGCCCTAGCAACTTAGGGTTCAGTGTCTGCTCAAGGACTCTTCAAGATGTGGACAGGAGGAGGGTCGAACCCATGAGCTCACGATTCGTAGACATCCCGCCCTACCACCTGAGCCACAGCTGTCCAATATGTTGAAATAACGTCCTGCTGGGACACTGAGAAGTGACCAAAACCTTGATAATTATTTCTCTTGGGACCATGAATAAGCAAGAAAATCTGCAGCAACTTATTAACAGCTGAAGAGTTTTGAGATAACTTATTATACAAAGATATTAGAATATCCCCATAAGGGCCATAAATATCCACAGCAAAATCCTTGTGGAAGTATTTTGTTGCAACATGTTTTTATATTAGAGTATTAGTAAGTACAGAGAGAGTCTTCTCAGGCAGGTAGGAGGGGTGCAACAAATTACAGCCAACCAACCAACAGCAGATGTGTTTTGGACTCAGCGGGGAGCCTGTTTGGCCTGATTTGCCTGCTGATTCTTCATCTCTTTGCCAGTTTTAAACATAGTCCTAAAACAATAAATCCATGCAGCTATAATTTAATTTCATGTGCGCTGTCCTTTAGCTACTTTTTCAGCCCAAGGATCTGCTAATAATTGCAGCTAAAGTAGGTAGTCTTCTCATCAACCTATTTATTCACTCTCTTTCAGCTGATTAATGCTGATATAAAATGCAGAGCCAGTGACACAAACCACCTCAATGACATTCAGCGGCTTTGAAAAAAAAAAAAAAAAAGACCCTTTTGCCTGTATAAAAAAAAAAAAAGCACTTAATTGAGCTCTTATTCAGAAAGCACCACTCACCGTTTAAAGTGCACCAATAACAGCGCCGGCAGTTCAGTTGCTCCTCCATTGCATACTTTACCCATGCTGTGCAGTTCGATCTCTGGACAGCGGTGAAATCTTCTTGGGCGTCTGACTTGCGAAGGTGCGATGGCCCGAAGGTACTGGTGTGGGAAGGTGCCAGCGAGCGCTGAGAGGTCAGTCAGGGCCAACAGTAGCCTGACAACAGCCTGTGGGCACAGCTTTAGGCACTCCTCTAAAGGTCACCATGGCCTGACCACGCACCCCATCAAACTCCATCACCGAACACTCTGCCTATAAACTGAGGTGTGAGGTTGCCCTTTTTTTTTTTCTTTCTTTACAGCAACTCATACAGTTGTTAACCATGAAATCTTGATTTAGTACATCTCGTTTGAGCCTGTTCTTCGGCGGTCAGTATAAACCTGGCAGTGATGTTACCCATACAGCATCCATGAACTTTCACAGGTTGCTTTTAAATTATTTTTTTATCACTCATAAGCATCGGTTTTCCTTTTTCCGTTCAGCAGTCCTGCAAGGAGAAAAACGTAATGGAAGAATAATAGACACCAATTTTATCACCATCAGTTGCCCCACAGGTCAGAACACAGCAACTGCTTCAATCTCCGGTCTTTTTCTTGAGTGGACAAATTATTGTTATGTATTAAGCTAAATCATCTACAGCTTCCAGAAAATACAATCTCTTCCACTGGAGCTTGTCCGACATCATTGTGGGAAATATATTTAGGAGTACCTGTAGCTGATGGCACTTTAAGGGGAAAAGGTCAAGAGAAAAGTACATTACAACACTCAATAACCATGCGAGAGCAGTGAGCCGTATAGATTAATAATGTCCCGAGCCCTACAGGAGAAGAGGGTCCTCTATAGATTAGCTTGGCACCTATAGGGCAAAGCATCATGACGTAGTGTAGTGTAAGGCCTGCATGACGTTCCTAATGGGCCGCGAGGTATGCAGACCTCCAGAGGAAATATTGCTTCACTGTACATGGTTGATTTAATGGTGCACTGTAAACATAAATGAAATGGAAATAAACTATATCATTACCCATTTCCCTTCCCTTCTCAAGTAAAGACAAAAATAACGCCACATATCTCAACTCCACAAATGTAGTGTAACTTTTCCAATAACCCATCAATGTTGCAGTGTTTATTATACGCCACAATATTAATGTGTATGATGTGACATATTAATGCCAGCGGCCATATCCCCTCTGCTGTGGCGGAGGGATGGCTGGCACTGGTACAGGTCACAGGGAAATCGTTCATCTTCTCAGGACCATAAATAAACACAGTAAATTTAATGGCACTAATCCCAGTCATTAATATCTCATCTTTGGCACTGATAGTTTACCATTATGGATGACTATCTTCTGCAGGGCACACATGTGTTCAGCAAATTCAATATTTGTTGTGCACAAACTGAAATATTGGTCTGAAGGTGACACAAAAGGAAGTAAAACATTAAAATTCCCTCAATGGCATCAAGGGATATCTGAGATTAACTGCAGCAGCTTCTGGTGAATTTTGCTGATTTTTTTTTTTTTTTTTTGAGATAATTTGTCACCGAACAATGAAAACCTTGACACTGATCCTAAATGCCGGGGGGTCGTGACATTTTAGGAAACCTCTCCTGGGGACCATTAAAGCCCATACGAAATTTATTGACTGTCTAAATGTACCAATGAGGACACTTCAGCCTCAGTGCAGTAACATATTAGTAAGTGCAGAGCTGAGAGGATCCACTGTTGTAGTAATATGTAATAGTCATGAGGATATACAGTATTATATGCATTTTGTGCTGGCTTTCATTTATTGATTGATTGATTGATTGATTGATTGATTGATTGATTGATTGATCTCTGACCTTGATTGTTTGTAAGTCCCATTGCAGAAAACAACATAAAGAAATCTCAATCAAATTGATGATATCCAGGGAACCAATGATTCAATTTTGGGATGTCAAAAAATATCCCAAATCCCTATATTTCTTTGTCTTTAGAGTTCCTTTTTCACCACAAGAGGGCAGCAGTGTTCAGTCTACAGCATCAGGACAGCTGGATTATGCCTGATGTTTGCGCTCTGAGTGGTTTTCTCTTTCAATTCTGGGACCTTACTTGTTAGTTGTCAGCTATCATTAAACCTACACCAAAAAATAAAAAAAGGGTCAGAGTCGAACGGACAGACAAAGCACATTAAACAGATTGGTTGATCAAAAATAAGCTTGCCCGACCAGTAACAGAGCTGCTGTGTGCTGCCAGTCATGTGTATCCACACAGGTACGAGAGGTACAACAAAGTCCAGCAACCAAGAGTGAATCAAACAGGCAGCTGAAAGCCTTTCTGCTCTGATTTTGTGGTTCCTCATTTCTTTGCCAAATTTGAACTGAGTCTTTAAACAATCAATGAGTGCAGCTATAATTTAATTTCATGTGTTATTTTTTTCCTTTTGCCCTATAAAACATTCTCACACCTTTTTTTTTTTCTTCAGGGACCTGCTAATAGGCACTCCTCTAAAGGTCACTGTGGCCGGACCACGTATCCCATCACCACCCTTCAGCCCCACGATGAAAATAAGCGTTTTCATATTAGATTGTGAGGAAGTGCAGAGCAGAAAGACTCTGGTCTGTTGTGATGCAGAATTGAAATTAAGTGCAGTGGCTCTATTTTTACTTTTTAAAATTGAACTTTTGGTACACAGTGGAAATGATGCTCCTACTGATAATAGCAGTGGGTGTATTACTTTTAATTACCAGGAGAGCTGCTTTCTGGAGGCAGGATTATTAATGCCATTACACCTGCTTGAGATTTATTTGATTGTTAAAGGTCAAACAAACACACTTTTTGTTCACAAAGTTTTTTTCATTAAAAAGAAATGAAAACTGCATTCAGTATTACTTCCCATGCAGTAGGATTTGTGGTATTTTTTTAAACTGGGATGAATGTGCCTCATTGTAAACTAGCAATCTAGAATAAAATGCAGATTGCCTGTTCGATATGAAATGTCTGCATGTTTGCAGTAGGAGGTCCATTTTTTTAGCAATTACCTTTTCCCATTTCCTTGATATTGATTCACAGTCATTTCTAGCATAAGTGTGGCAATGTGTTTTCCCATTAGCATAATTTCTTAAGAAAATAGATTTTGCTAAGCTACATGTCCATCTGAATGCTCGAGCTCCCTGCTGTTGTCACCATCCTGCAGATGTTTCTTGTGAAAGCAATTTCTATTTCAGGCGTCCTAGGAGTCAAGCTAATTTAACCAGCTGGAGTGAAAGAACCAGCATGGGGAAAGGACGAAAGGTTAAGAAGATAATGTGCTCGCTATACCAAGCTGTCATCCCGTGCGTCTCCACGGTTGTTCTTTTGTTTGTTTGTTTTAAGTTTTCTAATGGGTCTCTCCATTCCCAGGCAATTTCCGCACTCGGCTGTGCTGTCGGTGCTGGTCACCGTTCGAGGTGAGGCTAAGATCACTGTGGCCAAGGGCACGTCCGCTCGCCTGTGACTCCACTGTCAGCACTAATGCATTCAGGGCAGAGCTACATGCTTTTTCAGGTGTGTCGCAGGCTGCAGCGTCAGCAGATTGTAATCAAATCCAATCTGGTATTAAAAGACGATCTTGACACTTGACTCCATCAAAAGAAAACAGGGAAAGTTAGTCTGTATAATGTGACTGCAGACAGCTCCGCGTACGTTGCGGCCATTCGTTTTCATATTTTCAGATTTCAAAATAAAAACGAAAGACAAACCATTTCCCGTATTTTTCAGTGATTATACAAAATGAAGGACTGAAAACGGGTCGTAATTCATTATCCATCATCCGATTTATTTAGACATGTTTGTAAATGGAAATTAAAATTAAAATACGCCCGTGGAAAACTTACTTCTGTATTTCCTGTTCATGTTGGCTCTGTGACCCGGAAGTTGTACCACGAGCTAGTCAGCAAGAGCATAATAAAGAGTGGACGCCGCATCGATCACTACCATGGACATAATAAATATCTTTATTATTATTAATCTTTATTATGTCTATGACCGCTACGACCTTTTGGCGCTGACGAGACGTGGTGCCGCCATCTTGGTCCAGTCACCCGCTCCACCCAGTGTAATCTGTTTGATAGGCGCAATGAAGTGTCGGCGCACTTAATCAACCATAACTCGCTGAATACAAAACTGATTTTAACACGGATTTTTTTTTTTTGTAAAAGTCACACATGTAGGTATGATGCAGGACACATGGTTCAGCGTATTTTAATATTTATAGTGGGCTTAACAGTTATACAATATTTTGTAGCTCGTGGTACAACTTCCGGGTCACGGAGCCAAAACGAACAGGAAATACAGAAATAAATTTTCCACGGGCGTATTTTCATTTTCATTTACAAACATATCTAATTAAATCGGATAATGGACAATGAATTACGGCCCGTTTTCCAGTTATCATTTTGCATTATCATTGAAAAAAAACGGGAAACTGTTTATTTTTTCGTTTTTATTTTGAAATCTCACAATTAGAAAACGAATGGCCGCGACATACACTGACACAGGCAGGTCCTCGATGATCGTCGTCCCTCTGGTCACCTCATGAAACCTGATATGGATTACACGCTAAATTCAGTGGTTTTGAATGGAACCAATAATGACTCTTTGATCTGCAGCACGGCGTACTGAGCTGCTCCGTTTGAATTGTTGATGTGCAATTTCCACTGTTGGCTGGACGTGACTAAAATACAGCGCAACACATGCTCCAGTCAACAATATATATCTTCAAGGGAGGCATCAGTCCTGATTCGGCAACCTGTTTTCATACATATTCCTGCTGCCACATCGACTTCTCACTTACAAAACCCACTTTGAGAAGACTCAGTCATGCGGGCGTGTTTGAAGCTGGACCTTAAATCTCAGTCACAGCTCAACAAGGAAGCTTTAAACATTCATTCACGTTCTCACTCATGTATTCATTCAGATGCAGTGTCACCTTAAAGGGAGAAACTGAATTCAGAAGAAAATCAATATGATAAACTGCTACTTGTTTTGTCCCTAAATTGTTTCAGTTTGGAAATCGATAAGGAAGCCAGAGCCATTCATCACCGTTTGAGAGAAGTGGGCGCCCCGCGGGAAAATATTAGGGCCTCCATGTGGAGCAGAAAAAAAGAAAATGCAATGGGTGGCTGAAAAAGGGAGGTAAGCTGATGGCAGGCAGGGGAAGAAATAAGGAATAAAGACAAAGAGAATAAATACAGGGCAACGAGACAGAGAGGAGGAAGAAAACAGAGTGGGAAGAGAGGGGAATTATAAGATGCTTCTGTCTCTCCATCCTCCCCCTCCCTTCCTCTCAGAAGGATGGATGATGTGCAGGGGTTTATCAGACGCTGACAGACACAATAAAAAATAACCTTCCCAGTGTGGGGCCTGTTCAAATTAATACAGTGCAGCAGGCGATGTCTGAGCTGGGTCATTAGGGGCCACTGACAGTGTCATTAAGACAATGGGCAGATTATAGCAGTTACATGTGACAAAGTGCCGACGTGGACTTTGCCGTGTTCCTCAGTTGACCTTTGGTGAGCGTCATCATGACTCTGTGAATCAAGCTGCAAGGTAAAAAAAAAAAAAAAAAAAAAAAAGAGGGAATACCATAAGAGGTATTATGACTTCATTCAATCATTGTTACCGTTGAATTCTCAGGATGTTTATGGCTTACTGCTATTCTCCAAATATGTGGCGGATAATATAGGATGCCACTTAAAATGCTGTTGGTGTTTAATAAATGACACCGGCAATCAAGCTTTAGATTGACATTTAAAACCTATAAAAGTCCAAACATTCAAATTGTCGATTACATTTGAATCTGGATTGTGGATGCTGCACATTTACATCTCACGCCTGATTGTCTTTACACTAACAAAGTTAAATCTCAGATGGTTAAGGAGATGGAAGTTAATTTAAGAAAACTCTGATTTGCATTGAAATCAGTTGTTGGTAAATGAGTTCAACTGTTATACTTTAGATGAAAAGTCTGACCTTTGTTTTGATGTAAATTAGAGGCACATTTGACAATTAATGCCCACTGGTATTCCACAGACTGTAAAAAGGCTTTACTTTTGCTTATCATCAGATTTAATGGGACATCATTATGCATCCCGCTTGCATCCTTCCTGTTCTTCTGCTGAACTGTTTAAGTTCAAGAAAGTGCATTGATTTGCCATGAAACAAGGTGTCTTGTTCTTTTGAGAAATGATATTCATGCTTGGAGAAACTCAAATTAATTAGATGCTGCCTTGTTTACAGTCTTACTGTTACTAACAACCTCAGAGGTCAAAATTCCAGCGCTACATTTGGTATGAATTACAATAAATTGCAGCAAAATGTGTCAAAAACTAATGCATGTCTTCCCCCCGGGCTCGAATTTACGCAGAGCAAAGAACATATCACAGGCACTTTGTTGTGTGTGTGAAATAAACAGATTAAACTCGGTGGAAAGTCTTTATTGGTTTTACTGTTTAAATCTTCCTCAGTCATGACTGGGAGATTTAGATGGAGACAGGTCCTGTCAGGAAAGCTGGTACAGAGTAAAACTAATCCAACCTCGAGTCTGCCCGGCCACGTGAAATCTGAACAACACGAGTATTAGTCATTAAATGCGCTGCAGCATTTGTACACAGAGCGTAACAGGTGAACAGATAGACAGAGGGGAGGGAAATTACTTTGCAGCCAATGTTTTCTTTTTTTCATTTAGTATTTGCAAAAGTACAACCTGCCGTGAAATTAGCTTAGAGTTCTTGTACACTATTGGTTTCAATATTGTCCCTGAAGAGTATTTGTATCATCACACCAGTGTGCTGCAGTACAAACCACTGCAGATGCTGACATACAATGTCAAGCACAAGGAGTTACGAAACATAAATGAACACACACTAGTATAAATACAAACTGTAGCTGAGGGGAATGCTAATTAGCATGTATCTTGTCTTAAAAGAGGATTAGATAGATGTCAAAAAAAAACCAACCCAAAAACATTTATCTCAGGTGGAAATTAGCATGTATTGCTATAACCTGGCGCATGGCATATTTTCTTTCTTAGATTAATGTCTTTTGTGTATTGTCCCTGATCAAATAAATAAATTAAAATAAACATAAACTGAATCTCCTCGACTCGATTAAAACAAAACATCTGTCCAACGCATATTGGTTGACAGCTTTCATATTGAAAGATATTGAAAAATCTGGAAAAGAAGGGAGGAGTGAGGATCTGACCTCTGAACCTGAGGACGCTGCCCAATGTGTATGAGACTGCAGTTCAGGTGTGATCTCACTGGACACCAAACCTGTCAATCAAACTACCCACGCCTCTAAACTTCCCTCTTTTTGAAGCCGAACATTTACTCAATGATGAAATGATTTTCAGATGAACCACATCACTGATATGAGGAGTTGACTGAAGTAATGACATCAGGATGACTTGTGGAAAAAATGTGTTGTCTGAGTATTTTACGATTGACAGTTTTTGAATTGAAGCCAATTGGAGGCAGTTTTTTGGAGCTGGCATCTAGTGGCCATTGGTGGTATTGCACTTTTCTTTTTTGCACTTTTGCATTTGCTTCACTAGTGAGACACCATTACTTCATCATGGGCAGTCCCAGTGCCCATAGACTAAAGACTATAATTATATCACTCATACCTTCAGCTATTAGACCGTACAACGCACACATCTGAACTGAACTGAACTTGTTTGCTGGTGCACTTTTCTTCTTCTTCTCCTTCTTCTTCTTATTATTATATTATTATTACTTTTGCTAATTCGTATATGTATGTGTGATTTAACATCTGTATTAATGTATTTGCTGCTGGACATCTGAATTTCTCCTAATGGGGATTAATAAAGTTTTATCTATCCATCTATCTATCTATCTATCTATCTATCTATCTATCTATCTATCCATCTATCTATCTATCTATCTATCTATCTATGCATTTTCTGATTGGTTGAAATGCTCTGACATTGCATGTAGGATGTAAAACAAAAATCCCCCAATTTTTCTGCTGCAGGACTGATT
>OOFC01015601.1:11659-23113 GCA_900323345.1 Pseudochromis fuscus | reverse complement strand
TAAATTGCTTGAAAAACCCACCAAGTGTATTTTCTGTGTAGAAATTGAATATAACTCCTCCACAAGAGATTAGAAATTCCAGATATCTTGAAACAGTGGTGATGGCACACCTCTGTACCTCTGACTGCTACAGCCCTGCACAGGTGTCCGAGTGGCAGCTGGATGCATATGTGATTTCTTCCCTCAGAACTCTTGAGACTGAACTCCAACTTGCCTCCATACATCTAACAATCACAGTGGTCTAATTTAAACAGAAGCTCAGCAGGATTATTCATGAGGTTTGTTTGAAGTTCAACAGTTTCATTTTTGCACACATGAGACCTGATTTTCAAAAGGTAGATAAGGATGAATTAACGAGGATGCTGTGATTGATTTAAATATGCACATAGGTTTCGTGAGTTTCAGGACGCAGTAGTGTTTGGGTTTTTTTTTTTTTAGCAAAAGAAAAAAAAAATGTTCAAAGAACGTTTTACTCTTTTTTAGTCCATATTAAACTAACTACATTCACACAGACCTTCATTATCTTTCATGTTTGCACCTATCCCAGTGATTTCCTAAAATATGAATAATCCAATAGAATTATTGTGTTATAAGGACTCAAAATACGATCCTGCAGTTTTTCTACAGTGGACCAGAGAAT
Source organism: Pseudochromis fuscus (assembly GCA_900323345.1). NCBI lineage: Eukaryota > Metazoa > Chordata > Actinopteri > Pseudochromidae > Pseudochromis > Pseudochromis fuscus. The sequence goes on along the minus strand of OOFC01015601.1, from coordinate 22,473 downwards.
CCATCAGATACTGTCTGAAACCAAACCCATTCTTGGTGTTAATGATTGTCAGTGTTGTGTGGTGCAGCCCTGGTTTCAGAGGGTTTTGGCCATGTCCAGGTCCTATCAATAAGGCCAGGATAGATGGCACCGAGCTGACAGCTAACACTAACAGGTGTCAGCTCCACGTTTAATGAACTTGTGCTGTACGGAAAATGTTTTGTATTGATTACCTGCTCAGCTACTCAAGCCGAAGCAGACAAATAGTCTTTCTTATCAACATTGAGGAAACAGTCAGTGAGAGTAATAGAGGCCGGCCCGGTGTTCGGAGGCTCGGGGTCAGGGAGGGATAACTGCAGCTGGAGCTCTGGGGTCAGGGCTGCCACTGTCAGCCCAGAGAGAGAATGTGACCAGGACAACAAAAACACACTGTATGACAAACCCCATAACAGAAATTGTCTTTCAAACGGCAGGTTCGCGCAGAAAAAAAGGTAAGGCCAAACCGAAAATGTGTCCAATCCTACAAAATGGATGGCAGTGGGTCCAGAAACATCAGTTCAATTGCACCATGGATTAAGCCTGGGAGAAAATCCATTAGCAGCGGCTGACTGTGCTCTGGAGCACAACCCAAACAAAGGAGTGTTTACTTTGAATGTCTATCGACATCCTTCATACAAGCTCAGATTCATTTCAGGCGTGCGGTGGATACATTGCGCTCAAAGACCAGGACAAGGTAGAGTGTTTTCTGAAGCAATCTTTAAATGGAGCAATTCTTCTTGAGGGCTGTCAAGGCCCAGCTGCCAGTGAAGGCAAACACAGACCTCTCTCATCGACCTGCATTAGTGGCTGAGTCACTCTCACTCTCCGCCTTTACAATGGCATTCCTCAGCTCTACACCGGACGCAAGTTTATGTAGGCAAAATAAGAGTGGCTTCAGCACTTGAAATGCTACAATGAGCACCGGTGAGGAAAGCTACGGTGTGTGACCATCACAACCGCAGGAAGGCGGGGGGCAGAGATGTGTAAAAGTTTGTCGGTAATATGTGGAGAACAGCAAATGCTACATGTGAGGCAGACTGTCTTACTTGTTTGTCATCTCCTGGTTGTATTTACACTGCAGGTCCAGCAGCTCTGTCTGTGCAGTACTCAAGGCTGGTGGGAGACAGACATGGGGAAGTGAGATATTAACTTAAAAAAAAAAACAATACATGAACTTTGACCTTAAAGCTACATTACCCATTTTATTTCAATCAGATCAGTTTCTGGATTCATTAACATATTTTCTTTATTATACATACAGCTATATACAGCTTGTTTTTAGTTCAAATATAACGAAATGCAGGGAGACTTTTAACAGTCAAAGAAGTAATCAAAAGCTGATATTATAATGTTTCATATAATGAAACCTTACATCTGTTAGTAAAAATGTGTCAATTTAACTTTTATTCATATAAACAGAGTGCCAGAGGGGCAGCGGTGTATCAGGAGGGGGGCATCATACTGCAATTATACAAGTAGTGGCTCTTTAATAGGTTGAAATTAAATTTAACAGCTACATTACCAGCCAAGTGTATAAACCACTTACATGAATGCAGAACTTTGATCTTCTCCTCGGCTTCTGATAGTCTGTCAGCCAAGCTAACATCAGCGCTTTCCTCCTCCTCCCTGTGAGAAGAAACTCAGTCAGTTACACTTCACTACAACGGGGCTGCACGTTCAAAGCTACAATACCTCAAACTTTAGGTCTTGAGACAGAAAAGCAACGTTAATGTGTCTTAGCTGTCCTTTTGAGCCACATTTGATGCATGTAGATAAAGCAGTTTATTTTTCTGTCTTTCCCTCATGGCAGTTCTCACTACAGCCCAAAATGTTCCCAAAAGAAAACTGGAAAGTTAGTTTTAGCTAAATGGAGGAGCTCATATTTATACATTATGAAAAAAGTTGCTTTTGAAAGCAGAAAGAGTGACAAATACGTTTGGTGCAAATCTTAAAAACATGAGATGCATTTGTGCGGCTCAGGTGGTTGAGGTAGATTCACTGGTTCTGACCCTCGATCCTCAGCTCGATCCTGGCAGTTCTGCTGCGGGGAGCCTGGGCCTCCGGGAGCCGGTGTGCTGTTCGGAGTCATCAGGGAGGCTGGAGAGCTGGATTCTGGGGCCTCCTCTGTCACTGCTGCTCCTGAGACTGCAGGATCGTCCTCTGCGGGCTCTGTGTGAATAAAGAGAGCTGCTATGATATTATAAAATGAGTTCCCTAATGCTAAATAAGAGTTCATTTTCCTTTGAAATAGTCATCATAAGTTGGCGATTTTAAGTTCTCCACACCTTGTGTTATAATTTAAAGCCTGCTGCATTAGAACGAACCTCCCAGCACCTGCAGACATGCACTGCAGCAACCATTTCCCTGATGTAGATGATTTTGGCCTGACCTGTCTTTTCAAGGCACTCCAGGTGTTTCTTCCAGTGCCCGCTGATCTCTCGTACCAGGGCCTCGCTGTCTGGGGCCGAGCTCTGAAGCTGCTGCAGCCTTTCCTCCAGGGAATGTGAGGCCTCCAGCACAGGAGCTGGATCTGTGCAAACACACACAAACAAATCTCTGCAGAAAGAACTACTGAGATCCACATGATATCCATACTCCTACTTTTCAAAAAAAGCAAAATAGCTGTTTTACTGTGTGTGCGCTGCCTGTAAAGCACATTACAGAGTTTTCTGCATCGCAGTTTCAACACAGGCAGACTATTCCACTGAGACTTGTTTCCAAAGAGTGACTCTTACACTTTCCCCACTCAGCCGCCTTTGAAAATTTCACAGGCTGGACCTAATGACACAAGTGCTGTTCCGACCCTTCACATGTACAAAAATCAAATCTAATGAGTCTTCTCACATGCTGATGAATGGCAAAGAAGACAAAAAGATTACAATGAATATGTGACGAGACTTAAGTCCCAAGTATACACCTAGGCAAAGTGTAGAAAAAGTCTGCTCCTGAAAAGGGGGTTAAAAAAAAAGCGGGATTCTTTAGCACAACAGAGGAGCTGTTTTGCAATGCATGCGCGGCAGCACCGGGCCCATGGGGCCAACTAGGAGGCTGTTTCTCAGCTAACAAGTCTCCTCTGTATCATTTGATCATTTAAATTATTATGCCAGGAATTCTCAGGAGGCAGCTCGGCACTCCACATCACAGGGCTGTTTTTAATCTTCCCCTTCCCTTTCTTCCCCTCCCGAAAAGTTCAACAGCTCAGAGAGAGAGAGCTGCTCCTGTTGTGTACCTGCCTGCCGAACACCAAAGGAGGTGACTTCTAGTGCCAAAGCACAGAGAAGGAAGCTCAGGGGAGCTCCTTGACAAGGGGGGAGGCAAGATGTGGAGCCACGCGCACACGAACGCACTTCACCCACACACACACATACGCACACACACACACGCACACACCGCAGCCCTTCAAAACTCTAAAAGAGGAGGAAAATCGCTGCTTTGCTGCACAAACTTTTCTCCCACAGCTTTCATCCACTCATCTTAGACTTCTGTGTGGAACCCAATTGGATCCCTTCTTCAGTATGGGCACTGACTGAAGTGACTTTTCATAAGAAGTTGGAGCCACAGACGTTTAAACTTTGCCAGATGCCACAGAGAGAATGCAAACTCTGAGCCGGCAGGCCACGAAAATAAATGCTCATCAGAGAGCCAAAAACTTCTGCGATGAGCAATTTGTTGAAATCCTGGTCATACATTGCAGCTCACCATATCTGCATTTTCATCAGACAAACATTTTGGGCCATTTAATTGATTGAGCTATTTTTCCCAGGACCGTTTACAGTCAAACATTGTCTGCATTCATTGTTACACCAACTGTGGAGATATTGCATCAGTCACAAGGGACATCACTATTAAGAGCACAGCTCTTCTAAGACAAACAGGATGACTTAAAGCACTGCTATTCCATCGACCCACTGTCACAGAAATCACTTTATCAGCCTCTTTCCCATATATCCTTTCAACTTTTAATGATCAAAGGACAGAGATTATAGTAAGGGATCTCTCACGCATGGACAAGCCAGGATTATCAATCAGTGGCAGGGGAGTAAAGTAAAGTCAAATTTAAAGTGAAGGGATATAACTTAAGTCTGTATACAAAATTAACCCCCATCAAAGTAGAGCAGCAGGGATATTCTCCAAGGGTCCAGGATCTACAGTTACTGAAGAAGAGTCCAGAAAAGACTGCTGATAACTTTGGAAAATGGAGCTACTAATTGATGTAGCTAATAAGAAGCAGTGGAGCTTCTTCTAAGAGCAGCCTCTGATGGTAAATCCACCAAATAAAACCTGGAATGAAGGAGGAGATTCAACAATAACCCCAAAAGCTCACACTCACTAATAATCCTTAATCAAGAAATATAACGCAGCTGACGAGGCATCGTGTACATCGGATGAGTCGCATCAGTCTCTGTGCAAATAATGGTTCAATTTTTAATTCATCCCTTATCTTAATTATGGATGATTGGATGTCTGCTCTGAGGTCATGATAAGTGATCGGCCAACAGCAGCTCATTTTAGCTAATAAATCACAGGATATTTAATGCATCATTTTCTCTCTGATGAATACAGGTCCAGGTCTGCAAGAATCACAGCCACTGAAAAGACACTTTTTTTTTTGACTTCCAAATAAGTGGGAACTAAAACTGGGAGGTTGTTTACAACTTGTCTGATTGTCTGACTTCTCGTGTTTCTTGCTTCATCTGACCTCTTTTTAGCAATTAACCAGATCACAGGGATGAAAAGAGAATTATAAATGACCATACAGAATAGAGAAATAGGGTGGAGATGAGTTAAGGTAAACCAAGGACTGACTTTGAAATTAGTGGGAGTTAGCTTTGAATATTTCATTGACAAATAAAGGAGATTTGATCTTTTTACCCAGTGATAACTTAACATAAAGTATTGCATTTGCTAAAGAATAATTTACAAAGTTGGTTTGTATTTGTGATCACAGTTCTCATTAAAGCTTGCACTGGTCTGCTACACCTTACATGTGGATTCTTAATTGGAAAGTCTAATTTTATGAACACCAATCAAAGAGATGGCAAAACTACATAAACAAGGTCCAAGTTTATAATGTAGCAAATCCAGAGGTTTGCAATACTTTGTAGTTTTTGCACTATCTTGGCTGTATTGATATTAAGTTTCATCACTTTGGCTGAGTGATAATGAGGTTACCACCCTGCAGCAGCTTCCTTGTGGTCACCGTGTTGCTGTTTCTGTGCTATTGCACGTCTCAGAGCAGGAGGCAGTTACTGTATCCGGGTGAGCGTTCAGTCTCAGGGTTAGCAGGAGGCAGAGCCTGTCAGGAGCTGGACGGCTCAGCGGACTGCGGGTGGCACCGGGGGAGGAAGGTGTGCAGGTTCAGGATGTGTGTCTAGGTGGAAGTGGGGGTGGGGGGTGGATGAGGGTGGATGAGGGTGGTGTGCGCCAAGACAAGCAGGTGTGTCGGGGCGGTCCGTCTTGGCCCTGTCAGCGATACACCATCATTAGGCGGTGTGGGCGCAGTAGGGTGCACCATTATGTCTCCCTGGGCCCTGTGTAATTACGCTCTGACATAATTAACCCAGCAAGCCCATTAGCCAAGCATTGGCTGGCTGAAGAGAGAAAAAAACGCTATAATTATTTGTTGTGCGCATGTTAATGAGGCCAGCTGTGTTCCCATCATACAACACGAACAAATTAATTTACAAGGCTGTGCTCCAAGGTTTTTTCTTTTCATTCAAAACAGTCTTGTTTTTTTTTTTCCTCTGAGTGGACTTCAAGGTCCATAAACACGCTCTGCCGCTGCTGCAACAAACAGTAACACTGCTGTAATATTGTTGTCAAGGACCAAAACTAGGTTGACAGAACACTAAGCTTTTACTTTCACCTTCACAGACAATGTAAAGTGATATAAGATGTGTGGAATAAATTGCTGCCTCTTTTCTCGTACCTGTCAAGGATTAGTTTCGATTAGAAGGAACACAAACTGCTTGCAACAAATTCAGAAACATGACTTCTTTTTTTTTGTTTGCGGCGTATTTTAAACCAACGAGCATTTGATATTCAGATAGCAAAAACCGAAGTCTCACTTTACCTTGATGTGGCAGAAGGAGTGAGAAAATACTAATATAAAAAGATAGGTGGAATGAAAAAATATGATTGTGGGAAGCAGCGGCTTTTGTGTGCGAACAAAACAAAGCTGAAAGAGAAACTTTTTAACCTGTTCTTTTTCATTGCTGTTCCATGTCTTTGTTTGACAGACTGAAGGACGAAGAAGGAATGACATCAATACCAAGACATTTTAAAGCTCAGAACAAAGAGTGGAGCCTAGGAACAAAGAGTGGAGCTAGACAGCATTTAAAATTAACACAAAATGCTGCAGTGAAAAAAGAAGTGCCAGTGACATCCAAACCAAACTTCACTGGAAATTATACAAAAATAAAACCACCTACTTCCTATTATTATTTATTACACTTGTAAGACAAATCACAATGGATTAACGTCATCAAATACACTCGTCTTTACATTTTTCAGTCCCATGGTTTTATCTTATCTGCTTGCGGATACACGCAAACACACACATTCCTGCACACACACAGCAGCTGTCTTTTAAGAGCACACTCTCTCCTGGTCCCTCTGGGTCTCCTACTCCACAGGGATCAGTTGGAGAGGCCCAGCTCTTTTATGAACATAATGCATTATTAAGCACCTCAAACATCTCCTGGGCCTTTGTTTATTACTGCTCTTATTAATCACTTGTGCATAATCTCGTCCCGCCCAGAGAGCTTTCATTTTCCATCAGCTTTTATATGCCCTTATTTTCCAACATACTGCCACGAATGCACCAGGCACTTCTCCATCGCTCTCATCCTGACTATAGGTACTCAGCTGCACAATTACAATAAAGACCAGCTCACCATGCCTTGCAGGCCTCTCTTGCTGGTGCGTGCATTTGTATATGGAGGGGGGGGGTTGAAGAAGGACAACTATTCTTTATGCATCTGAATGACTCTGAATCACTAAGGTCAGAGTGTTCTGTTCAGATAATCTCATAGCCGAGGGAAGCATCTGATGTGAATATGTAAGGCACTTACAACCATCTCATAACACAAGACGACATGTGCCTTCATGTGACAAAAAAAGCTGCTTGTACTTGTGCTCTCCTGCGCAGTACCACTGGTCACCACTAGCAAGCACTGTTGTCATAACATTCCCACTAACACACACACACACACATACATATACACACATGCACACCTCAGACATGCCGTAGGCTCGCCGCACACTCACTCACTCTCTCACACACACACACACACTCACACACACACACACACACACACACACACACACACACACACACACTTAGAGGGGAGTATTCAGATCAGAATCTTCACAAAGTCTCAGTGAGCTCCCCGCTCAGATAAAAGGAGATGTGTTCTAAAGGAGAGGGGGAGCGAGGTGGATCCTGAGGGATGAGTGTGTGTACTGAGAGGAGGCGAGGAAGAGCAAACACCTGGAGCGTCAGTCTCAGGGCTACGCCCCTGGCGACAGGGCCTCGCTGCTCTCGCAGAGGTGGCAACAAACGCCGACGTTCAAACGCCACTCGTACACACACGCACGCACACACACTCGCACGCTCCAGGAGAGAGGAGCAGAACGAGACGGCGAGGAGGAGAGGAAGAAAAAGATAGAGGAAGTTCGGCGCATCTCTGGGAAACCGATGAATTCGGGCAGAAGCTGCCACTGTTTTTCAGCATTCAGTGATCAGGACGTGTTTATACGCACTGATCAAAACCGTGCGGAGGTGATATAAACATTGTTAGGGAAACACTGTTAACAGGCCTCTTTCAAGCCCCAGACTGGGTAGGAGTTACAGTGCACAGCATGGGGAGATGTCACAGGCAAATCAAAATATAGAACGCTAATGAAACACTCCAGTGGATTGACATCTCGGCTTAGGGGCCTCATGAAAGGAGACAAAAAAAATCACTTCAATCACTTGCATCAAGAAGTTATTTCTGCTCTGAGTTTACTGTTGCATTCTTGCTGCCATTGAACAGCAGCATTAACAAAGCGTAACATTATCACACTGGAAGCTCAAAAATGTAACAAGATATATTATTTGTATTCAATAGTGGGCACGGCAAAGTGGATAACTGATATGTGACCAGATGTTAATGATATCCAGATACAACAGGTCACATATTGAGCTGCTGCCCGCGCGCCCCTCCCCCTCCTTTCCTTGTTTCGCCCCTTGCATTCATTAACTCTGCTGTTGGCCCGCTCTGATTGGACCGGCGGCCTTAGTGTCGGCACACACATGAGCACGCACACACACATTGAAGGAGAGGCACTTTCAAATGAAATAATAGGAGGGGAAAAACGTCCCGCAATGAATAGTAATAACTGCATTAAGATTAACGAGCACGGCATGTAAAGAATAATTGCATCTGTCAAAAGATTAAAAATACATGAGCTGTAGCGTTTGTTGGGGGAACGGTGGGAAAGCTCACTGTTGTGTTTGAAGGGGCAGAGAGAGATGAAGTGGGGCCACAGCCAAATGACCGTCCTCCGGTGTACCTGGAGTCATCCATTCTAGCGAGAGATGGGCAGGAGAGGAGGGTGGGGGGAGATGTGACCTTGGACACCAGCAGCAAGATGTACAGTGACAAACAGGCACAGGATACTGTAGGCCCTCCTCACAGATGGCAGATACTGAAAGGGCCCAACACACAAACACTCAGTGCTCTGACTTTGGCTGCAGTCAGAGTAGAACGGGGAAATGGAGTAATGACGGCAACTAATGCTGATATCAACTCACTATATTTTTGCCTTTTGGAACTGATAACAACAGAAACTGTGGCTTAAAGGAATAACAATCTATAATGTGACTATTTTTCCAGAGTGACAAGTGGGAAAATAAATTTGAAAATAAGTCATTTCATTACAGTTACTTGACTTGGTGACTTAGAGATTGATATCAGGTTCATCCGTGTGTGTTTAGTGATCTAACTGCACAACCACATCAAACTTTCTTTTTTTATTACCACCCCTAGAACTGCTTTAACCGGGCAAATTACTGTATTTACTAATTTCCTTATCAGCAATGTTTTGAAATGAAATCTTATGGACAATGTTATGTGAAATAAAATGTGACATTATGTAGAGTAAAATTACATTTCTACATCATGCTATGTTATATAACTGTTTGATATTTGTGGCAAGGGCAAATATCAGCATCTTAAATAAATGTTCCCAACTTAATATACAGATTTTTAAAATACTTTTTATATATACACATTTTTTGGAAAAGAAATCACCCAAGACTGGTAAGTAACCATATATGGTAACTTTGTTGACCTGGGTCAAAAGAAAAAAAAAAGTCTTGTAATATCCTCCAGTTACACTCCAGGTTTGAATTTCCAAGTATTTCAATGTGTGCCCTTTAAACAGTGGAGGCTGAAAGATTTAAAGTGAATAAATTATTGTAATTTTTCTGACAGATATTGTGATTTAGTTTTTATATGTAAAGCTTGAGTTCAGCAGGATGAAGGATTATTACATGAGATACAATGAACTTAAAGATGTGAAGTGAATCTAATATGTATTTGTTCAATTAAAAACAACAAAAAACAGGCATAGATCCCAGAACCATCACACACAATAAATAAATAAATAAATAAATAAACAAACAAACAAACAAACAATCAAATAAATAAAAGTGCAAATTTTCCATCATTTCAAATCGTAATTTTGATACAAGCTCAAACAGTCACTCAGACCGAGGTGATAATTTAACTCAGTGAAACGCAATTCAAGCACATAGCCCAAAAAGAACATGGGACACTGAGGGTAGTTGTTCACTTTACCCAATTAATAAAACATCCTTCACAGGCTTGTCTAGGACACGTGAGGAGGTGACTGACCTCAGCACAGGGAGGATGAACACACCTACCACATACTGTAACTAGATTATGTTAGCAACTGGTTATTCCTGCCTGCACTTTGAGGGGCTAAGCTAGCTCATTGAAAATGTCAAAACAAGATGCTGGCAACGCACCAAACGTAGTTTGCTTTCTGTTTTAAAACTCAATGCAATTTTGTTGTCGTTAGCACCTGAAGTAATGTAGGACTAATGTAACTACTTCTGCTGTTAAAAGACTATTAAAATAATGTTTTTACGTGTTTAATAAGTGATTATTACATCATTAAATCCTGTTTTTTTTGGAGTGATAAGCAGCAACAGACTGATGATGTTCAGTACTGCAGCTGACTCTCTGACCTTTGCTGTGAATAAAAACAACTAGTTTCCCTGTGTATGAGTGAAACAGACTCCCTTTGTAAATGTAAGGTCAACTGGAGGTAGGAGGCTGGTTGTGCTACGTCACATGATGTAACCTGATCCAGGAAGCTCCTGTATACTCAACGACCACACACAGACCCTGTGTGAAAAAATACACCTTATATAAAGAGACAGAAAGGTGGTGGAGGTATTCGACGTCTTAAAAACAAATGCTTTTTCTTACTCCTGAAAGTTGATGTCAGGTTACAGTGGCCTTTGTTTTTGTTTTAAAGTCTTTGTTCTTGAACACAAAATAACACTTGCGAGAGGTTCGTGACAAAATGTATCCCACAAGACGCTCCTGGGCTTGAATTAAGGCCTTGATATAAAAGGTATAGGTCAGAAAATCAAACTGAATACATCTTCAAAAGAACGGTATTTCTTATCAAGGAAATAACTCCATTCAAAGTGTGTGTGTGTGTGTGTGTGTGTGTGTGTGTGTGTGCATGTGTGGTGGCGCAATATCAAGCAGGGG
>OOFC01015595.1:9378-27082 GCA_900323345.1 Pseudochromis fuscus | reverse complement strand
TGTGTGTGTGTGTGTGTGTGTGTGTGTGTGTGTGTGTGTGTATGTATGTTGCCGATCACACTGGGCGGCTGACTTCCAGGAACCCCTGCAGCAAAAACAGGCACTGTGTGTTTCCTGCTCTCACACACCATTATCACAGGACAACACACACACACACTCACACACACACATACACAGATCATTGCCCTATTCTCTTTTCCCTTGCAGGTTTCCTCAACGCCTATCCTTGTGCCTCCGGCTGTCAAGATGTTTCGCTGTGATTGTCATGAGAGAACTTGCTCTCTGGGACCGAACCAGAGGACACAAATAGGCGAAGAGTGATGGCATCCTCACAGCACTGCTCCTTTTTCTGATCACATTAGGTCGTTAACTTCAAGTGGGCACGTTACCGCTGTACCTATTCTGACCTTTTCATGAGTCTTATTCAGAAGCCACTTTCTCCTCAGATATGTACTCGACATATCTTTCCACTTCATCAAAAAACATGTCTTATTTTCTTTATTGTTAAATCCTTTGCCTCCATTTCCATCCCTTACCTTTTCTAAGTGCATCTATTCACTCATCCTATCACACGTCCTATAGCTTGTTGCTTTTGTCAGACACTGACAAAAGGACTAAGACAGGAAAATGTAAGCGTCCAAGTGCTAGAGACTGTATCTACCTTTACTGCCTTTGAAAACTCAATGTAACCTACTGCTGAAGCACTTCAGATGACAAGGGGGAGATGAGCGGGAACGCGGAGAAAGAGAAAGCAGAGAAAGAGAGAAATTCACAATGGCACTATTGCAAACAATTGCCATTAATGGCATCATCTTTTCCCCACAGAGGTTGCATTGAGGGAACAATGAGCTTATCACTGATGGTACAATTCACTGAAGGTTTTACGTACATTACACGACAGGGAAAAGTGGTAAATGTTATTTTAGTTGTGATGATGCTCCATGAGTCACATAGATGACATATAAGAACTGATTGAGATGTTTTTAATAACCTTAGGAATAAAATTAGACACCATTAAAGTCGCAGGAGTTATCAAAAGTGTGTCATGAAATCAGATTTTGACACATCACAACATTAAAGAAATGTTTCAATGAAGTAAAACTTAGTCTCTGTTGCTAACACCATCATACTGTTTGTGAGCTGCAGGTAAAGGAGCGTTACAGGATAGAATAAAATAGAAATAAATACAATAGAGTGTTTTATGAGATGTTATGTACAGGCAATGGTGCATGACTTGTTCAGCCATGCAGTTCAAGTGGACCGGTTGTTATCACCCAGTTGTAAACGTAGCTTCTGCTCTGTGCTTTCACTGGCTCTGCGGGCGAGATGATTTCCAGATGGTCTGAGGAAAGTGTTTGCCTTAGGTTACTGCAGGCCAGGCTGCCTGTGCCTTTTTCAGCTGAGGGAAAGATAGAGATGCAGTCTGTGTGTGTGTGTGTGCATGTGTGTGTGTGTGTGTGTGTAACGTGTAGACATTCAGTCCTACTGTTTTGCACACACACACACACACACACACACACCAGCCAACCAGCTCCTCAAGCATTCAGCTGGCTGGTTCTACTCCATGACACTCCACTCCTGTGTGTGCACGTGGTTGTCAAAGTAATGTCCAAGCTCCACTAGGGATTCCCAAGGGGGATAAAATATATAAAATAACTGAATATAAATAAATAATTTCCAAAATAGATTAATGAATTTTTCAGTCCGGTGTTGTTATGTAAAAGTTGGTGACATAGAGTCTTCACATTGTGTGGTTTCAGAGGTGGAGGCTCAATGACCCCTGACAGGCCTCCAACAATAAAAATGTGGAAAAACCTGATTGAAATGCAGTTTGTTTCATGTATCAATTTGAGGAAGGTTACAGTCTCTTCCTCACTCCACACAGATCTGGATGTTTGGTTCTTATGATTGATGATTTTGGTGTTATTGATACACTTACTCTCCACCTCTGTCAAATTTTCAAAAAAGAATAATCATTTTTGTAGCTTTGGCCCATTTCTTCACAACACCAGCATGTTTACTTAAGTGTTTTATGTGAAAACAGGTGGATGTAATAGCATTTCCCACGCTGACATCTCAGACAGCTTTTCTCTGGACAGAACAGTTAATGTTGCGCACACTTTGTCCTCCATTACTTACACTGTAATTACATTAGGGAGGTTTTTTCCACGGCTACCACGACTAGTGATGCTTTTAATGAGCATATGGGTATGGACATATTGAATAAAGTTGCGTAGCTATCCTCTAAATCAGCGGTCTCCAACCTTTTTTGCACCACGGACCGGTTTAATGTCAGCATTATTTTCATGGACCGGCCTTCAAGGTGTGGCAGATAAATACAGCGAAAATAATACAACACGACCGGCATAAAAAGTTGTCCTCTTACCCTTTGCAAAGAAGCTCTCCAAAGACGTTTGTATTTCATTCATTTTCGCTAGTTTGCGGGCTTATATTTTGGCTAACGTATGTGACGCTAAACATGATAGGTGATACGTTTTGTCACGTGACTGAGACAAGTGTATTGACGAGGCAATGACAAAAGTTAAGTTGAAGAGAATCCGGTCATTCCTTTCAAAATAAAATGTCTTTCAGACTCTAATAATCAATGCAACGGAAGTTTTTATTTTATATTTTTATTTATTCTTTCTGTGCGGCCCGGTAACAACTGCCCCACGGACCGGTACCGGTCCCCGGCCCGGTGGTTGGGGACCACTGCTCTAAATTACTGGTGAATATGTGAAGACACGTCTTTCCCCTGCGCCTTTGCGTAAAACCTTGGAGGTTATCTCCCTGGGAGCTCTTGACGTGAAAAGCCTTATGGAGCCACTGTTACAAAAGAAAACACTTGGAATTGACCTGACCCTGCTTTTTCCAACCTGTTTTAGGACACACAGATGCTGGCTGCTGCCCACTCGCCTCCTCCTCCTCCTCAGCAGCGCTTCAGTCCCGCCCATCGCCACCTGGCTCTGCTGCGCACCGCCGACTGGAGGCAGAGTGCCGCTACTCCTCTTCCCCACGCCAACGGAGAAGCAGAATACAAGGAGCTTTGAGACCGAGGGTGTGTGCGTGAATTTTTCTCACAATTTAAAAACCGATTCTTAGGAACCAAAACCGGCGTTTAAAGGATTTCTGAAGGAAAGTGCGAAGAAGGGTCAAAGAAGAAATCAGACGAGTGCCCTGCGCAGTACAGCATCCTCCCTCTGCATCTCTTTCTCAGCTCTCCTCCTTTTCTCTGCCTCTGCGCTTTTTACAAGACTCCCGGCTTTCCCACCCTGAATATCCCCAGTGACTGATCACTTATTCCGAGCCGCGAGGTGTCCGGTTTTTTTTTCTTTTGTCGGAGTTTGAACCACATTTCTGAGCAGCTGGAAGTACACCACCACAGCCCCAGAGAGCTGGCCGGACTCTGTAGTTTTCGTCTTCCCGATACAAGCGGATCATCGAGGGGACCTTGCGCGGAGTCAAAGGGACTGGAAATTATTTAGCCCCCTCACATCGACGTACCGCATGGTGGGAATTTCTGCCTCTTTTCAGTGTAAGTATCCTCTCTCTTTAAATATATAATGTTTTATCCCAGCCCTCAGATCCGCCTTGGTGGATTGTTTCCGTGCGCTTCTGGAGACACATGAGCGGACACGTTATGAAAAAATGTCAGGAAAATACCTGCTGACCACTACAAGAAATTCATATTTTTCATTTGTTGAATTTCACGTCATTCATTTCATGTGAAGTATGCAGACTGTGTGGCGCTCCAAAAATCTGGTATCGTTTGTGTAAATATAGACGAGGAATGATTGTCAACGATTACATTATTTTTTATATAAATATAAAGGAGTAATTATATATTTTTATTGTCTGCACAAGCGATCATGTTGTGCGCCTGTGTTGTGCATAATAGTGACTATTATGGTTTATTATTATATACAAAACATACTGAACCTAATGGGAGACATAGGATTCAGGAGTGAACATTGATTCATTTTATTTATTTATTTACTTGGTTTATTAAACATACTGACAAATCCAATGGCTGAAAAAATGTAAATATTCCGCTTAACCCATTATTGTGCCTGGAGGAAGAACAACTGGTAATTGATGCGGACAGTCAGATCTCTATAAATCCCAGCTTCAGTTTGTTGTATTAACTCCAACGTGCAGCTGTCTCTATATAAAAAAAAGCAGATCTCAGTTCATGAGCTGCAGGATGGGCAGCTGCTCGTGGGCAACAGGCAGCTGAAAGTTCACAGATCAAGTTTGACGACCTGTTTGGATTCACATTCACTGACGATCCAAAAATGTGGACTTTAGTAGCGAGACGTGTGCCGCCACTCCACAGCTCTGGGCAGACAGCAGTGGTCCACGGAGCGTCGAGAGGATGCGGGTTTAAAAAAAAAAAAATCCTAATCAGATTTCACTTCTCCTTCAAGAATTAAAGACAGAAATCTTGAATTCAGTAGAATTCTAGAGGAAATAAATTCAGAATTGGAGTTTTGTTGATGTTTTCAAATTTGGGGGAAATATTTTGGATACAGCAACTTTGCCATCCCTCCGCTCTTCCTCCTCTCCTCTCCCTCTCCTCTCATATCTGGAAAGCACTGACAGAGGGCTTTGCATTTGAAAACATCCTCCGGAGTCTGGGACACAACTGTCAAACGCATCTTCTCAAACCCATGTGAAGTTTCCATCTTCACCCGCTGCGACTTTGTCATCATCACACAACAGAAGAGCGCAAAAAATAGACGTTTTTTTTAATAGAGTGGCGCAGGGGCTGAAATTAAAGGGCTATAAAAAGGGGTTATATTTTCCTCCAGTGGGAATCTTCCCCCCTCCTGTCTGGGAAACAGAGCAGAGATGCGGGTTAGGGAGGGAAGCTGCCATGGCACAACCTGCTGTCGATGCCTGTTCTCACGGCTCTGATTAGAGAGGGAGGAAAACGTCTCCTGGAAAACCACTGGACATGTTTTTACGCATGCCAAATAGTCCCATGCGAAACTACACAGGCATCCAAGAGTGTGTTAGTAACTCCTCTCAAAATGTAGATTAGATCTTGTTGATGAGCAAGTTGCATTGACGTGAGCTGATGTCAACAAAGCATTTAAAAATTGTGTCTTGTGTTAATCCAAGAAGCTAAACTTTTTACTGGGCTGTCATGATGCATATGTAGCCTCTATTTATGGTTTATTGAATGATCCAAATGATGATTTCCTATTGTTCTCTCTCAGTTACTATCACTTATCATTATTTACTGCAGTAGTCATAATAAGCGACATCTGGCTGTCATTTATTGTGTCCTCTGTAGTTGTTTTTTCCCCTATTCTTTTACCGCTGGGACCTCCATTAAAGTAGTGACTCGACTGAAAAGACCATTACCTGGAGTGTGTGTGTTTGCAGAGATAAAGAAAGACAGAGACAGGGGGAGAGAGAAGGAGTAAATGAAAGGTAAACAAAGCTGGTGATGAGGGGAGAGTAAATGATAAGTGCTGTTTGCAGGTTATCATTGTGTTTGTGCGCATGCGATTGCACATGTGTATACATCTGTGTGTGTGCACTGTACAAACAGCCTTGTATTAACGATAGACGCTAACTCTCTGTGGTCCAGGCTCTGCAGCATCAGCTAGCACTTCCAGAGGCCATCTGCCCAGCCACCAGCCTGCCTCACACCTGTTCTCCCTCCCCCCTCCTCCTCCTCCTCCTCCTCCTCCTCCAGGCTCTCAGGCTATAGGGTCAAATACATCAGACCGCCGCTCACACACATGGACGGCCTTGCAAAAAACGATGGCAGCCATTTTATTCTCGCCTTCACGCACAGGCACAGAATCGCACACGAACACCTTTACATCCCTGGTTCCCAGTCTGAACAAGTGATGCTGAAAAATACTGTGTGTCATCTGCACAATTACACAATGTGGTGTGCAGATGACACACTCACTTTAGTTTCATTATTTGTATTTTTTTTTTCCTTTTTGATGTTAACCACAACTAATAGCTTTCTACTGGTTTATATTGCATCCAAATGCGACTTTCAGATCACAGCTACAAACAATGAATTGTTGTTATTTCAGGGGGGGGAAAAAAAACACAGATTTCCCCTTTAGCACAGAGTCACATTGGGGCTCCGGCGCTGTGATGTGATTACAAAGCGCTTCTTTCAAGTGTGACACACAGACTTTTGGATGCGGTCCAGGTTTGGTATACGGTGAATAAGTGATGATGACTCAACAGAGGTAATATGTGGACTATGACTACACCATGAAGCCCATGTGTGTTTCTGTATCAGCGGTGAGGTGTTAGTTTATGTAGTAGCTAGAATGTATATTAGACATGTTTCTTATTGGTTGTTTGAGTGTTGTATAATTCAGAAAAACAGGGCTTTCCTGGTACTGATACTTCTCGGGAATTTCATATGACTGCTCCGCAAACCTGGAGGAGTTGCTGTTACCCAACTCAAGGGAACAAGCAACAACTTACAACATTAATACACTGATACATCCTTCTTTTATTTTTGTTTTAAAATACTTGAAACTGCTGCTGCTGAACTGCACGGTAAAGCTGTTGTTTTGTGCATTCCTTCAATATGTATAGATCTGTTATGATTATTCAGACCCGTCTGTTACTAAGTCCCAGTGTGTGTTATAGATGAAATCTCAGTGTGGGGGTGTGTGCGTGTGCATACACACATTGGCCATTGCAGATCAATAAGCACATTGATGGTTATCAGTGAGAGAGCAGTTCTCTTCACTGCTTATTGAATTTCATGAAGAGCAGCATTGGTATAAAAAGGAGTTGCAGGTTGGCGTGTGGGGCCAGTGTGTTGTATATGTGGTGTGTGTGCATGTGTGTGCACACTGTCTCTGTCTCGTGCTCAGAAAAGCAAGAGGTCTTTGTTTTATTGTAGTTGTGAGTTGGCCTTTACAAGGGCTTATTTAATGTCAAAGTCAACAGTGAGCACTACAAACTGATTTTATTGGCCTTGTTCGTGTTTTTACTCCAGATAACATGAGACTTATAGGACAAGTGAAGAAGAGGCCAATAGGGCAGCGTCTGACAATTCATCAAGTTTCACGGAGGTTTTTACCGCTTAAGATATTTTTTCTATCTCAGATCAGTTTGGAAACAAATAAGAAATCAGATTGTTAATAAATCAGCTCCTGAATATGATCGAATCCAAAAACAGCTCCACAGCTGCACAGGTCGTGTTATTAAAGACCAACAGCTGGGAGATGTAGTTTTTTAAATTTATTTAGATGTTTAGATAGACAGCTAACTGTATCTACTACACTCACAACTCCTTAGCTAAAATACACACATAGACATGTGCAGGACACACACACACACACGCTGTCTTTTCACACACTGCTCACTCAGTCCTCTGTATATACACTGGGATTGAGTTGCTAATTAACTTTACTTTCTCTAACTGTATCGCTCACAGGCAGACTGCCACACACACACACACACACACACACACACACATCCAGAATCTCTCTCTTAGGCTCCCTCACATGATGTCTGTCCCCTCGCTCACTCTCTCTCTTCCACTGTTTATTTTCCTGCCTCCATCTGGAGTCGGCTGATATTGTAATCGCCCTAATGCACATTGCCTTCCCCTCTCTCTCTCTCTCTCTCTCTCTCTCTCTCACACACACACACACACACACACACACACATACATACACACAAACACGCATACATACAATGTGCCATCCTGACAAGCCCCTTTTCTTATTCCAAAAGATAAGCCAGTGGATGTGATTGTGTATTGTGTGTGTGTGTATGTGCACATGCAGGTGTCTATTGACTATGTCTAAAGAATACAGAAGGACACACACACACAAAAGTGTGCTTCTCCCTACACTGTGCCAAAGGTAATGATACAGAATAGGTGCCTCTTAGTGATGTGGAGCGGCGATAAAGTGGCCGAGTGAAGATGTTCCCGGTTATCAGCCACCTCCTCAATATTCACCTGTCTCCCAATTTACATTTAAAGATTATTCGAGGGAGGAGAGGAATTCAGGGGTGGTAGGGTGACAATGTGTCTGTTGCATATGTTAATGTGTGTGTGGTTACGACTCTCTGGTGAAGATTTATATAAAAACAAAAGTGCGTATTGTATTTGTGGAAAGACTTTACTCCAGCGCTATCTCTAATAGCTTTTGTTTTTGTGAATCCTCAGAGGTTTGAGATATTGGACAGTGGAGGCAGTGTACACACATGCTCAGACGAATACACAGGACACACACGGACAGGATTGATTGATGGGAAGTGTGAGCTGTGAAACTGTGCGATTAGGAGCCCTAGTTCACGAGAGGACAATTGTTGAAGAATGGACCAGCATGCTTTGCTACCAGTCCATAAAACCTGACCATAAAAGTCGTTTTTTGAAGTCCGTGTGTGTGTGTGTGTGTGTAAAAGAGAGAAAGGGAGAAGTGGAGCAGTGGGCACTGACAGACAGCTCTTAAAACAAATAAACAGGCAGGCAGAAAATCAGACAAATTGACAAAGAGAGACACAAAGAAAGAGGAAGAAAATAAAAAAGAGGGAGAGTGAAGGTGGGGGAAACCTCACCTCAGCTCCGTCATGCCTTAGTGGTTTTAATTACCTAAACCAAGGTTGCTTCCTCCATAAAAACTCTACATTGTTAACGTTGACCTGCGTGAACATGTGAAAATAATTCTCCTTCTTGCCTTTTCATTCCCTGTTTTTTTTTTTTTTTATAAAAATGACATAATTTACGATCACCACCCCAGCTTATCAGTGTAGATATTTGATTTACAGCTTGGTTCTCTCTCATTAATTTTGATGTATGGATTCGGACAGTACACTTTATGAAAAGGGCAGCCGCTGGAGTGGAGCCCTCGCTAGCCTGGTAAAAAGAAGTGTAATTAAGATCAGCAGACAGGGAGGGAGAGAAAGAGAGAAGTGCAGATCAATAGATGCAGACAGAGGACCCTCTGTTTTTTTCCCACCAAGTATTGACGTGCTCAGTCAATTACATCTAGAGAGAGAAGAGGGGAAAAGGAGGAGAGCTGGGGACGTGGGAGGCTGTGCGTGTAAGGAGATGAGGCATGTGTGCGTTCACATATTGTAAATGTCAGCGCCAGTATTTGTATGTGTGAGTAGGTGCAAACAGCGGCTTTTTAAGATGTGTTTCTTTTATATTCGTAATAAAACACAGACGACAACTGCAGAGCAGACACATCCACCGCTGCTTTAGGACTCCCAGTCGCTCCACGCTGTTTTATCTTCCATCAGCAGACACAACTAAACCATTGTCTCCTCTCCTTGCTGGTTAAAATCGCACCACTACGGCCAATTAACGAGTCCTTTCTTTTCTTTTTTTTTTTTGTGCTTGAATTTGACTTGCATGATGGGTATGGTAGGAAGAGAGGGTTTCCAGCTGTTGTCAGTTAGTGTCACAGACAAACAGGGAGATGGGACAATGGGACGGCGGCCGCTCGCTCCATCTGACTGTCTTGTTGTCAAACCGACAGCAGGTGCCTCCAATGATAAATGCAGAGTGTCAATTATTTCGAGGAAGGGCCATTTTAGAAATTGGTTCAAAGAGAAAGCGGGAGAGTGACACAGGGGGCGGTGGGGGTTACATAAAGAAAAGGAAGGAGCTGGTCCATTTTCTCAAAATGGGGCCAAGTAAAAGCCTCATTTTGTTTAACTTGTAGTGCATCCAACCCCCCAAGTATTTCTCCCATCCAACCTTTAATAGCCTGAATCATTGCTCACCACCCTGCTAAGTGTTTGTTTACTCACAGTCGGTATAGTCTTCACCAGCATCAAAATTACTGTGTGTTTTATCTAAACTCAACTGATATTTGATGGCATTTCCTCTTGCTTCCCTTTTTTAATCTTAAATGGGGGAAAAAAAGTCCAGATTTTCTGTCAGGGGGAAAGTAAACAAAGTTGTTGCAATTCAGCTGGACAGGGAGATTAGGTGTGAGGCTGTGTATTGATGAATAGATGGGTATCTCAAGAGCTGCTACTCCTCAGATGTTCAGGTGTGGGTGTGTGTCACAAAACATACATTTACAACCGGGAGAAAATACAAAATAACAGATTAGACTAAATAGTAATTTGGTCTATCTATCTATAAAAACCTGTATTTTTATGTGTGGGTGGCTCAGTGTCTTCAGTGTCATTTGATATACATTTATGACCCCAGCTGCTCTTATGGATTTGCGATTGACAGCCCTTTAATCAAAGCATCTGTTCTTCCCCTCTGTCATATTCCAACCATATGGACGTGCCTTCTTCAGCTGTGCATTTCATAGTAGCAAAGATGACAGGTCTCCATGGCAACCAAACTCTGCTTTTAGAAATATGATACAAATTATGTTTTTGGCCTCACATGCGCAGGATGCGTACACACATGCGTGTCTGTATTGCAGTGTACCTTGACATTTATGGCGTTTCATATCGAGTTAGTCTGCATGATTGCGGACTTGTGTGGACCTGATCCCACGGCGCTCTCTGAAGTTTTATGGCTCCTACAGAGTATAGATGTGTTTGTCTCCTCTATGCGATAAAGCCATTTGTGGAAGAATCCAGGCCTTTTTTCCAAGGGTTAAACAGATCCAGATTGCGGCGTAACTCTTTAGTCCTGGTAACACTGAGAGTAGGCGCAGCTCAGAGGAGGGAGTAGGGCTCTCACGGAGCAATGAAAACCCAAAGAGAGAGAGGGAGAGAGCATAAATCCATCTCCCCTTGTAAGGTCCGAAATTTTTTTGCAGATGTTTCAAGATGTTTGGCCCAAGTGATGGTAATTTCTTGCCCATCTGTCTTCTCTCCTCCCCCTATGTCTTTTTATCAACATCTGGTTTTCAGTGCGGCAGGGAAACAAGTATCCTTTATAAGCCAAGGGTTCCCAGTTCCCCCTCTGCTTGTGCTATTAACTTAACCTCAACTACTGCTCTCTCTCTGTGCACACATACTCACATATGCTAACCATTAGAAAGTCATACCATTCAGAAAATGTAATAACTTTCAGTTAGAGGCGGAGATAAAGTATTTTGGCTTTTTTTTTTGTTCACTCTTCACTTTTTCCATAACTGCAAAGAATTTAGGGTTCTGGTTTTTATGCCTCCCCTGTGAGAGGACAAATTACTGCCTAGATGTTAGTTTGAGGATGCTTTAGTGAGAGGAAAGCCCCTTCCCCTTAAGCGTTTGAGTAGTACCCTTGGGTCTCTGTCTGTACCTTCACTGCACATTTCACAGTGAAGAGCATAAAGTGGCTGCTCGGGTTGATAGAGCTGAGATGCATCAATTTGCTCTGCAGATTGTTAGTTTGGTTGGAGTTTTTTTTTTTTTTATAACAGATGCACAAACATTTTACTTAAAAAATAAAGTCCTAATTTGCTATTTCCTCTTTGGCAGTATTAAACTGTCCACATAATAATTCACAGCTGTGCAGGGATGGTGTATTGTGGTGCAGCTGCAACTTTATGTTTGTGAATGTGACCATCTCACACATTGGCCTGAACTGTGCATCACACACACTCATCTACACACAGGTGTGCACTCACCACACTGGTGTCTCACACGCTCACAAACAGTGTGCAAACAAAGACACACAGCTTGGCACCATATGGCTGGGCTGTCAGTCTAAAATGAAGGCATGCCAGGTCTGCTTTGAGCGCGCCATGCAAGGTGGTGTACAGCATTTTAAGGATTAAATGTCATATTAACAGACAGATATACACGCACACGTCACCAATTACAAATTTGAGCTTTTGTTCCTTGTATGCATGAACACAACATACACACACTTTTCTTCCACCACATACCCATGTCCTACTTTTTGTCATTTAGTGGCTTAACAAAAGCATGCTGAGCTCATTGTTACTGCCAATCATGCTCTATTAAATCAGTGTTGTTCCTGTAACACAACACAGTCTCACAGAATTTAATGAAATGAACATTTATACTAAAATACAACATCAAATGCATTTTCACACCACAGCATGTAACATTTTACCACTTACTCTGACTGAAGGGCTTTCTTAAAACATTTAGGCAAGTAAAGCTTTGGTTATTACCGGCTTTATGCTACAGAATTCAAAGTCAAAAATAAAACTGCATGATGGAGCTGGAGACAGTTTCCATCAGTATAATACTCTGTGTATTCAGATACAATGGGAGTCTTTGGATTTTCCACTTTGCCCAAGGCTACAAGATGCAGTCACACAAAAACATGTACCCACTTTTGACAGATGCCCTGAACTGCTAAAGAGACTAATGCATTAGTCGTGCACCGCCCCAGGCTTCTGCCTTGTAGACCAATATTAAAACCAAGTAACCAGCTGATCATGGCTGAAGGACACACACACACACACACACACACGCACACACACACACTGACATATGTGTGTTTACCCTGATCCCGTATTTATTCACATTACCATTAGGGTTGGGTACTGAAATTCGGTTACAAGTAGGAACCGAATTAAATTTAGTGAGTACCGGGTACCCATAAAAAAATTATACTTTCGATTTGTCGGTTCCTAGATGTGCTCATTTTACATAACGGCTGCAAACGGACTTTAGATATCTGCCAGGACCTGTCTGTTACGTATCTATCACGTGACGCCGCATGGCAACAGGAAATGGATTGGGGAAAGCGGTCGAAAGTTACCCCTTTTCCACTGTTAACTCAATCATGTTGTAACTAGAATATCCGCTGAAAAAAACATTTTTTTCATGGACTGATAGTAACAGGGTAACAGTAGTTTGTTATTAGCAGCTAGCTTGCTAGCGGCCGGTTGTTGTGAACCAGCTACCTATGCAGTCACGTACTGACCTTTTACGGTGACGTGGCCCCAACTTGGCTCCTTGCCAGTGGAAAAGCAAACCGGTTCATAGGAGAAACGAGATCTGAACCAACTAACCACCAGGACTAGCAGCCGTTCTTGTTCGGTGGAAAAGGGGTAATGTAAAAAAAAAAAAAAAAAGGATTCATTTTAGTAGAGAAAGTGGCCAAAGTGGAAAATGCAACACGTCTGGGAAATTAATATGTTAAATATACATTTGGCTTCTTGTTTTTTTGTTTTTGGAATCTAAATAACGATTCGTTAGGAACTGGAATCGATAAGCAAAACCGAAATGAGAATCAGATTCATAAAAATCCTAACGATACCCATCCCTAATTACCATAGAACAAGGATTATACCTGTAGCTAAATGCAGCACCAACATCTACCTGCTGTGTGCCTTCATAAAGCTGGATTTCAACTTCAGATGTTTGAATTTGTCATAAACTTAAGTGGGTTTTAGTTCAGGTGAATGAGCGCCTGAGTCTGATGTTACCAGATAATATAATACAGTGGAGAGAAAAATGTGGATCCTGGTGTTGGCTGCTTTCTGTGTCAGGTAGACCTTGGTGTGTGTGTGTGTGTGTGTGTGTGTTGTTCCGAGGAGGGCTGTATCTTCATGGGGAATTGATTGCAAAGGATTAGACTGTGATTACAAAAGGGGTGGGGAGCAGACGTGGAGATGGGGGAGAGAGAAAGGTGAATGGTGACAAGTGTAACAAGGTGACATGGGGAGAGGAGATAGGGAAAATAAGATATCCATCATGTGGGGAAATCGGGTGCAGACTGTGCCAAAGTCATCGCTGGAACAAACACTGAAACCATCCACTTTTCAGAGATCTCAACATTTGTGCATCTCAAATAAAGATTAATAGCCATGAGATTCATTTATTATTAGATATGCGTTGACTATATACACAAACTGTCAGACTTTAGATATCAGTCAGACCAGAGTGAACGAGGTCTGTGTGTTCGTGGCTCTGATGTCAGCCTGTTTGTCTGTGCCAGCTGGACAACAGGAAAACAGAGAAAGTGGGAAACACAGAAAAGCTCGTAGGACACATTTGAGTCTAAACTGCTGGAGGAGATGGAGGTAGCGACAGATAACAGAAGGACACAGGACGATCCAGCCTCATATAAGATGCTAAGAAACATTTACGACCGAAACAAGCTTCTGCTTTTAGACCTCTAGCGTGGTTTTTTGAGATTGTGTCTTTTTCTTTTTTTTTTAGACAGCCAGCAATGTTAAACTGTCTGTGTGGAGGAAGCATTTTAGCACTGGGAGAGAAATAACATATGAAATAACATATCAAATCAGCCAGCCTATATTTAACTGGTCCCTGTCAAGGAGTTCACACAGCACAAGTCTTAACCACAGCTACATGTGAGCCACAGTATTCACTATATATAGCCGCTCTACTGTAATAGAAAATTATAGTGCAACTGGGGATTACGAGGTTGAGAAAAATGCTGCATTCATGGTATGTAGAAGAAAGCTTGTAAAATGTGACATAGCCTGCAGCTGAAAGAAGCCCTTTGCTTTTAAGATGATTGCCGGTGTGAGGCTGCTTTATTTCATGATGAAGATGGATGGGATGTTGTTGTTTTTTTTTTAGAGAGCAAAGGCAACCTCCTGCATTTGTGCTGTGAAGAAACCATTTACAAGGCTTTTCTTCTTCTTCTGATTTGAATTGTGTTTTCATTCACACCCTGTTAAATTCAAATCTGGATTGTAACTGTGACCATGTAATAAAAGCAAATACACGTATCTAAACTTCTTATAATAAGGAATAAATAATGTATAATCTGGTGCATACATACAAATACAGAAGAGAATCTTAAGGTGACAGCAACAGGAGTGGTAATATTTTAGCCTCACCTCCACTGGAAACATCCGACATCCCTCCATCCCTGAAAACCATCAATCCTGCTGCTGCTGAGTGGTTTTGATTTAGGATAGTTTCTCTTGTCTCTCTCGAGTGTCTGACAACAGTGGTTATGTGCAGTAGTGGTGCAGAAAGGTGCAAGAATATTTGGTGAAACACATTAAAAACATGAGTCACTGAAGAAAGAGGATGGAGTTTTTACGAATACATTTTTTTCAAAGGCATATTATTTAGTCATTACTGGCAACAGTGAAGTCTCTTCCTAGCACAAATCCAGAGCCATCTTTCTGCGTGGAAATATTTTTAAGTGCAGCCGTTGCAGGTAGCCAGTCAGTCTTCTTGCCCTTTCTCTCTTTCCTTTCTGCTGTCTGCCATTGTTATTCCTCAGTCTCCCTCTCTCTCTGTCACTGGGGCCGTGACAGCCAAACAACATACGCTAAAAAAAAAAAAAAAAAAAAAAGCACTTTAGTACTCACCTATCTTTGCACCTCATGTGTATATTTGCATGTGTGTGGACATACATTGGTGTGGGGGTCCTTTGACAGTTGGACTAGCATATCTGCTGTACTTGTTGTCATGGAAACAGTGGGCACCATGTGCATGTATGTTTCACTGGAGACCTCCAAAACAGAGCTCTGAGCAGGTCTGGTCAGGAGGACCAGGGCCACGCTATGACCCTTTTACTTTTTCCAATTTGTCTCCGTGAGTAACTCCCATCATTAAGCTCAGAGGCCACTGCTCCTCTGGACTGACTGACTGACTGTGTGATGCTACAAGCAGAGTCTGAGGAAGGCAGATAGCTTACGGAGGGCAGGAGCCAGGACAGCGGGGTCATATCCAAGGCCACTGGTCCCACCACCACCCTCCAAATACCTCTTCCCTCCTCTGTCCTCCATCCGTCTTCCATCCCCTGATCGCTGTTCCTGCTTTAATTATCCTGAAAACAAGTAAAAACATCCTGGCCCCAGAGAGAGGACCACTGAATGAGTGTGTGTGTGTGTGTGTTTCAGCATGGGAACAAGACATTTATCTGAACAGCGCAATAATTTCTTCCACACGGACACAAACACTGTCCCCTTAGCACACATCCTGACCCCGAGCAGCCAGCCATCCCCACCCTGCTTCTCCAAGCTGCCTGAGTTCCCATCCTCTGGGCTCCCATCCTCTCCCCCCTCCCAGGTTCCTTCTGGTTCCCTTTCTGGTTCCTGACCAGCGGGGCTATCTCTGGATGGCCGGCGGTTCCTCTCATTCTGCCGGCCCATTGTGTGGTGAGTTGGGCTGGGCTCTGGGCCCCAGGGGCCGGGAGGGGAGCCAGGAATGGCCTGGTTCCTGTTGCTGTACTAGTTAAAGGAACTGTGGCACCATTTCCATTAGTCCTGCATAACGGCTGTGAAACTGATTTTAGGGATATTTCTGTGGAAACAGTCACATCCATGTAAGTTGCTTCCCTCGTTTTTTGGAGAACTGTGGCTTTGATAAGGGGAATTGGGCAGTTTAATTGGATGCCTTGGGTGTTAAAATAACTTAATAATACAATTTGTTCCACAGCTGTTGCAGGACATGCAGCTGAGAAATGAACGGGTCAGGATTTAGTGGGAGACAGACACGGGAAACAGTGACTGGGTAAGAAGCAGGTACATTTACATATAAATCTAGTAACAGGCAGACATTTGCAATGTTATTTAAAAGACATAACCCCAGTCAAAATCAATTCAGTCAGCTTTTTAAAAACAAGCTGAAACTTTCTACAGTTTTTAAAATCGCTCTTGCCATTTAACAGCAGCAGATATAAGCAGCAGTTTTTTATAGGATCTTCCAGGCAGCGGTGTCCATCCTCAGTGAAGACACATAATCAAAGTTGCTTAGGAAAGTACTGAGTTGACATAAGTTAGCACGGGCATGCTTCAGATGACTGCACACAGTTTTTTTAGGAACACACAGCCACAGCCATGATGCCCGGTGGCAGCTCCCACTATGAGCGGTCCACTCTGTGCTTGGCTCACCGTGGTGTGTTGCATGAAGCGCTACACTAGCTAGTGCACTCGGTTAATTATGACTGCCAAGCCGGGCTGTCACAATGATTCACTATGGAAAGAGAGCAGGGGGGGGGACAAGGGGAAGGGGAGAGTTGGCAGGTGTACAGATGTACTGTTAGCGCCACCTACTGATACACAGAGAATAGCAAATCCTCCTCAAGAGAAGACGAGAGTTTGACAAACTGTTTGTCATTCAGTCTGTACTGCTACACATTTTTCTTTTTGCTCATTTTCTTGTTCCTTTCTCCTCTCTGCTTTCCTCTTTTCCACTCAATCTTTCAACACCATGACACTCCCCTTTCTTGCTCTTGTTTTTTTATTTTTTCTCACTGTCACCACTTCTCCTGCCGATGTCAGTTGTGGTGTCTCGTGCGCTGTTACGACAAATCAAGCGCTCCATTCATCTCATGTGATCTGTGTAACAGAGAACTGTAAATGTGCACTCTCTCCTCTCCTCTGTCTCCTCTCCACTTTATCATCACCCAGCAGATCAGATTGGAACTGGGCCAAGTCACTCAGTGCAGGATAAATAGAACGTGGCCATGTGTGAGGATTTATAGGGCTGGTTCAGGTTGCAATGAAATGGGAATGGTGTCCTATTGTGTTCGTATGGTTTATGTCTATAGATCCATAAAGCACTTTGGGAAGTGCATTCAAATTTGCAGTTCCCTAGACTGGTTATTAGACATATTGGAAGGGTTTACTGTTTGCACTGCTCTAAAAATCAAGCATCTGTGCACAGTGACATCGGATCCTGTGTCAGTGTCTGCAGCTTATTTTGTGCCTCCAGGTAAGAAAACAAAAATGGTTTCTGCATAACCATTAACAACTCTTACGACAGTTAAGCGTGTGCTTTGGAAACGAGCAGCTGAGATTGGAAGAATTCAGCAACCCATCCACCCACACACACACACACACACACATTATTCAATGTGTTGCTGGTCTGACGATCCCCTCTCCATATT
>OOFC01015592.1:5811-24020 GCA_900323345.1 Pseudochromis fuscus | reverse complement strand
GCCATGACGCAGAAGTACGAGGAGCACGTGAGGGAGCAGCAGGCGCAGGTGGAGAAGGAGGACTTCAGCGACATGGTGGCCGAGCACGCCGCCAAACAGAAGGTACAGGTCTATTTATACCACGCAGGAACGTGGGAGTTTACAGTAACTTCGCTGCTTTTTCTTGCGGTGACATTTGAATATTAACATCCTTCCTTTCTGCTTTTTTTCTCGTCACCCAACAGCAAAAAAAGAGGAAGGCCCAGCCACAGGACACACGAGGCGGCGCCAAGAAATACAAAGAGTTCAAGTTCTAGTCGACGCTGCAGGAGAACCGAAAGAGGAAGAGACGCACTCAGATTTTAGGTTTCAGAGGATGCAGACTGCGTCGGTCTGCTCCTCCAGCGACAGCACAGCCATGTTTCTCCTTCCTTTTGAAAAACTACAAATCAACAATGTCGTCTTGTGTTTCCTCTGTGCGACTTTTAAGCTCATGGTTATTATTTTTTTCATTGTAGCCATGTTTGTTTGTTTGTTTTCTGTTTTTTGTAAATAAATGAAGTGATGAGACAACTTTCCTACCCTCTGGTTACTGTTTCATTTAACTCCACTTCAGACACTTTGAGTACATCACATGTGATCACATGCTGCTGGTAATATGCAAGGTATTTTTCCAAGCCTGAATCAGCTGATTCGGTCTCAGATGTTGTGACTTTAAGCTAAAGGAAGAGATAAAGAGAGCTCAGTTTGCACCTTATTTATTGATCCTACAGATTTATGGTGTTTGTTACATTGTAAGACTCTGAACTGTGTCCTCTGGTCTTTGTTCTAGTTCGAGTATTTCTTGGCTAATTCCCCAAGAACTTCTACTTTCCTTTCTACATTCGTCTATAATGTTTTTTTATTTAAATTTTTCCAGGATCCTCTTCAGTAATAATCGTCTCAAACATGCCGCCATCCATTTTCCACCTGGCCCCACTTATGATGAGCGTATCCTCAGGTTGTGGGGAAGATTTCCTGCACATAATGACGTTCTAAGACCTGGACCTCGCTGTGATAATCTGGTTGTGGAGAAATGTCAAGCTGACGGCCACCTGCTGAGCTGTGACATTGCCATTAGGTCACCTTCTGTAAATCACCGGAGTTACTTCACACACCTGATGGAGCAGAAAAATCTCTCAGGGGAATAATATTTAGAGAAATTACACCCCAACAGTTGAAGGGATAAACTGGGGGAAGTGTATTTGTGATTTAAAACAAATCTCTCTGTTTTGAAAGTGTTAATTTAATGGGTCCCTTTAATTCTCTCATCTTCACCGATCAGTTGCTATGGTAACGGTGATATCATCTCAGCTTGAGACACATTATCGGGGAGCACCACATGCATACGGATCCTGGGGGAAGGGGGGGGATTTTTTTTTTTTTTTTTTACCTCAGACTATAATAATGAGTCATTACATGTGAGGACAGGCTGCGCAGCTCCTGCTTCCACCGCAGGGGGGCAGCAGAGGCCTCTGAAGGTGACAGTCACCTGACCGTCTGGGAAGCACAGTGACCTAAATAGTTGCAGCAGCTTCACGCTGACTCGGTCACTGGTGCACGAGCTCACACACGGAGCAGCACCCGGTTCACATCCAACACAGTTAGCATCGTGGAAACAGCACGTGCACTGCCTGTATTGTAGAGTAGTGAAGAATATTAATGAGGGATTATTTGTACTAAAAGGAAAATATCTTATAGTTTGAATGGGACACGTGTCTGCTCTGTACTAAACTACATAATGTGGCGTTCAGGGACATCTTCAGCTTTTGATTGGTCCACGTGGAGGAAGCAGATGATAATGTGACTATTTGTAATATTTGATCATTTAGAGATTAGGAGTCATTACTTGTAGCTTTATTATACATGTTTTGATGTTTTCAGTTTAAATCCTCTTCAGTGCACATGTACACACCATACAGTCCAGTTTGTGTGATATCTGTGCAGCATAAGAGACAGTACAGACTTAATTGACTCTGACATTGGATTTGGAGATTGTGCAGTGTCATTTGATGACTTGGCAGATTTGGGGCGCCGTGTAAAAAGTAACCCCGGATTATCCCGTGACCATGTTTTTAATCTGCTTGATTCTAATCTCTTTATCAATGGCAGGAGCTGCACGGTGGCGAGAGAGGCGCGTTAAAAAGAGCAGGAGGGGGTCGCGCTGGTTAAGTCATTCAGCTGATTATCTGAAACATCAGGCCACACACACACACACACACACAGGTTCTCTCTTTACTTGAATGTGAGGAGATGTGTGTCTGTGGGCATCTGCAATATCTGCACAACTGCATCATAGTGTGTTATAAACAATTATCAAAGTTTATATGATACTAATAAAGTCACTTTGTTACTACCAATAGAAACTAACTCAAACTTACAATTTCCATCCATCAATTCAGTTTTAATATTTCCAACATCCTCTGAATGTAGCATCATCTTCAGGAATAATCAGGCTAAAACATGCTTCTATCAATTTTTTTATGTGTGTGTGTGTGTGTGGCTGCCAGGAACATTTCAGGCACATAATGTTGCCGTAAGCCCCGTCCCTGGCTGTGATAATCTGGCTGTGGAGAAACTGATGGCCGCCTGCCGCGCCGTGACGTCGCCGTGAGGTCACCTTCTTGTGCAGATCCACAGATCGTAATGGGAGGCCTGCCTTTTGTCACCCGCGGGCGCAGACGCTGCACCTGTTTCCCGCTGCACTGACAGGCAGGGCGGGAGGGACGCAGAGATGCAGCCTGGTGTGGTTGTTAGCAGGTGTACACTATAAGAAACCCCCTCTCCTGGATGTGCAGAGATCAGGGTGTTCCCTTTACATTTCTTCACAGTCACACCTGACAGCTCAGGGGAGGCTTCAACACATGCAATGACAGCGAGCCACTAACCGGTTTTGCACCTTTGTGTATTTGCTTGCTCACAGCAGCTGAAAGAAAGAAGGCGGAGGTGTGTGTGTGTGTGTGTGTGTGTGTGTGTGAGCACCCTGCACGTGTGTGTGACTAATGGGAATCGTTTGAGCAACACCTGAGCCTCCAGTCAGGCTGAAATATGGAGCCTGGAAGAAAACGACACACAACTGTGCACATCCTGATCCCCAGCACAACAACAGTGTGTGTTGTTGTGGGTGAAACAAATACACAATGCAGTACTTTAAGTAGTGTAAGGGAAGCCCAGAGTTGAAATCAATACCCCTGTAGAAGGAAGAGTTGGTGTTTCACGGTGTTATTGGTGGTAATCATCTGTCTGATTGATTTGTGCAATGATAACCTTTGACATTATAAAATGCTGTTGTGTAATAGTCTGTAAAAACACCAGACTTTTCCATGTAAATATGATCTGACTGATTAATTCATATTTGTCTGACACTTGAGGAATATTTGTTTTGTTTTGGATAAAAATACAAAGTATTTGTTCCTTAAACTGCTTCATATCTATATGTCTCTATATAATCTATCTGCCATATACACATCTGGACTATATACTGAAAAAAACATCTGTATCAACATTTGCAGGAACATCTACTTCCTGTAAATGTCTCATACTTATTATTTTAGTGTGTGTTGTGGTGTGTGTGTCTGCGTGTTGGTGGGGGGCCTGAGGGTCAAGATGCTGGGTGGGCTCGATGGATTGTTTTAATATGTAAAGCTGTAATTTGTTTTTGTATGAAAAGTGCTATATCAATAAAGTTTTATTTGATTTTATTTGATATCACACTGTCCAACTCGTCTCAAATTCAGAATTGCATCAGTAGAGAGGACATACTGGACTATACATATATTCTAAACAGGGTTTGTATATTAAACTTATTGATTCAAAAATCAAAAACACAACAAATGCTTTGCACATTTTTCCACTATACAGTACTTTGCAGCATTATGCCAATGCATTATAATGAAAACCAACTGGAAAGTGTATAAATGTACGTTAAAAATAAAGTTTACAACAAAAAAACAAAGCCCAACTAATTCTAGTAACATCTGCTGTTAGTTCAGACTCTAAAAATAAAAGCAATTAGGAAAATTGACCCATATAACAAAATACCAACATACAGCACAGTAGTAAAATAAAATAAAGGCAGGATTTTACTGCAGTACACATTTTATAAAAGACATATTTTACTATACGTTACCATATACAGAATCATAATGATATATTATCATGAAAGCAGTGAAAAACCAATAAGAATAATATATTTAAATAATAAAAATGACAATGTAATGACACTAATAGCAGTAGTAATGATAATAATATTAAAAATAAGAAAGTTAATTTAAATAAAATAAAATAAATAATTAATTCTAGTATCACGTAATATATAAAGTATCAAGACAAGAAAGGATTTGCACATCAATCAATAAATTTTATTTCTATTATGTTCCACCAAACACTGTACTATGTAAACACAACATAATATATTAAAAAAAAATACTTAATTTATTTAAAATATTCATATGAACAACCCACCTAACAATATAATTACCAAAATAAAAGCATGACAGACCAGCCAGATACAGTGCGGTACTGATATTGGATAATGTGCCATGAGTGTAGAGGTGTGATTTTAAAAAGCAGCCAGTGGCAGAGCAGCGGCAGACCATTGGCTCCCCTCTCTCTCTGAAGAGGCGTTACTCTCTCCGCTCTCTGCTCATTGTGCGTCTCCGGCGAGAGAAATTTCCGCTTCCTGCACCGAGCAGCACGAAGTTAACGCAGGGACGGACACGGAGACGGGGACGGAGACAGGGACGCGGGGATCTGTCCTCCCAGCCTTCTCCTCACAAACCCCACGGACCACTGCGATGTTTACACCCGCGCGCGGCGATTAGTCTGCGCGGTTTTTTTTTTACGCGTCTGCACCACCGGAGAAACAATAATAAGCCGAAGGAAGCCAAAAAAAGAAACGAGGGACAACACACACACACACACAGACACGCTCACACGGAGCAGGCAGCACTACTACGGGTATCCCCTCCGTCTGAAAGCCTCCCTCTCCAGCCTCCAGGATGTCGGAGCGAGGAGGGCTCCCGCGGACTGGGGGCGTCCCTTCGCCGCACATGCAGCCCTCCAAGCCGGTCAGCATCACCTCCAACCGGCCGGTCCACATGAACCTGTACGCTACCTGGGAGGTGGACCGCTCGTCGCCCAGCTGCGTGCCGAGGTATGTGAAGGGGGCCACGGTGGGAGCATGACTTATCATTTTTTTTATTGTGGATGAGGGATGACCCAGGCAGCAACACGCAAACACCACTATCCTGTGCTGCTGTGTTGTGTTTACACAGAGATGCTCCAGTCACTAATTGCCATTTTGTTTGCTGTAACTGGGATGTTACCACTTCTTGTGCAGATCTGGGTTGTGTGTTTGCAGCTGCAGCCGTCTCCCCCCCAGTTGTTGCACCTGATCAATGCAGACACAAAAGATTGATGAGGCGTTGGGTCGCCCGGGCTGTCACTGCCACTGTAGAGGAGCAGTTTGTATCCATGCAGCTGTAACGCCGGGCTGTGCTGATGCATTGTGTTGGTTTTGTGGCAGAAGAGGGAAAACGACAGGAGTGTTCATCATCACCTTCCTCGGCGTAAATGTTCATGAGGGCAATGCAGCAAGGTCGCAGTGGGCGAGACACCTTATCCACCTGAGCTCACTCCCGAACAAAGACGCTGAAGAGTGGGCGTCTTTGTTTGTGTGGCAGCCAGAGGCACTTTGTTATCAGGTGGTAATTCCTCCAGCCGAAGTTTGACCCACATTTATGATGGTGTAGTAATAGCTGCCAAGGTCAAAGGTTAACCGCTGCTGAAACAAAATAAGTGGATATCAATCAAATCTGCAACTTTACAGCAAATGCAAAGTTTGCGGCGAGATCGTACCGTGCTCTCCATCCTCCCAGATGTTTAGGTTAGTGAAAGCAATTAGTGGCGCCACACACAAGCTCACATGCTGACATCTTAATGCTGCTTTCTCAAATGCTTTGGGGCTTTACTGGGTTAGAAGCAAAGCCTCAAGGGTCTGTTTTGCTTCTTATTGGCATAGTGTGTGTGTTGTGAATAAATGATACAGTCTATATTTTCTCCTTTGTTATGCTGCATTGAAAATATCTCTCCCCCCCTGACCTCTCTTTTCAGATTATTGCATTCTTTGTGTTTGCACGCTGATATCGAATTTTTTGGCTTTTTTTTTTTTTTTATTCCAGCAGCCGTCACGGTCCGTCAGATATCTTCGATTTCACTGCAGTTGCAGCAACACAGAAAAGACTCACAGAGCCAGAAAAAATAAGAGGAGGGGGGGGTGGAGAGGATGAGACTGGGAGATGGGGAGAAGAAGCAGTGGCTCTGTCATCTACATTTAAATAGGATTTCTCTCTCACACACACACACACACAGTGAAGCTTATCCAGAGCCAGAGGAACCTGCATGTGTTAGAGAGTGTAAATCAGCTGCTGTGTTGTCTCGCAGTTAGCTGACTGTGGCCTATTTGCTTGACTTTATTGTTGCTTCATCTTTGTCGCTGCAGTGAGGACTCAGACCTCCCCCCCCTTGCTTCTTCCTCCAGTCGAGGTGTTGTTGCTCTAACCTCTTCCTGTCTCACCCAAAATGCCACTCGGTATGTTGTTTACGCTGTGGGTTGAATTTGGCCTCGCGGGCACAAACATGCATTCAGCTGTTCACTCCAAAAATTTGTACAGAAACCTGGAAAAAAAAGCTAAATATATCCACCCGTGACTGTGTGTGTGTTTTGGTTGCATTTTTGGGTCAGATGGGGAGTAACAGGAAATATTTCCGAGTGAGAGATGATATCACGTGTTGTCATGACTCAAATATTGCAAGTGCGTTTGTTTTGAAGGGTACACAGTTATCTGCGTACCAGCGCCACCCTTCCTCACATCCATCAACGCAGCGTGGGTGCCGCTGAGGTCGCGACCTTTTATTCTTTGCTTTACTAGAGAGGAATCAATCATTTCATTGGCTCCCGACCAGCTCTCGGCGTGGAGTCGTGGGTGAATCCTCCCTCCGTGGTTCTGCAGTGTCATCAACACACATGCTTGGCACCATCCACAGGTCATTGGTTCTCATCCCTCACCTCAACGAGGGGGGGTGAAACTTTCATTTTCTGTAGCCAAATAATCCCAGTGAATAGTACAGCTGCTGCTCCGCCAGCCCTGACACTTCACCTCGCTCGTACGGAGGCTGCGGTGAATGAAGATGAAGCAGATCTCAGGTGGTATGTGGACTGCTCATGCAGGGTTTAGTCCAGGCCTCTTTGTGCAGCTACTCGGCATCAGGTATTCCAGGAATGGACTCTGCCGCTGAGCTCACCGCCTTGCATCATTAAAGAAGGCCTCCTTGCAAAGCCGAGGGGAAAGTCCCATGACTCAGGCCCATAGATGGATGCTTGGTGTTGGGTTCGTGTGGCCTCTGAGCGGGAAAGGCTTCGTGCACGATCTGCTCCCGGTGACCCCTCAGCATTAGTCTGTTTTGCAAACGTCAATCATTTGTTCGTAACAATCCTCAAAGCTAAAAATATCCCTCACCAAGGACGTTACGTTTTCACCTGTTTGCTGAAGTACTGAACAGATCTCAATCAGGTTTAGTTTTTTGAAAAATACAGGAAGTCCTCGACTTACGTTGTAATTCTCTTCCTACGGTGCAGCGTAAATCAGAATTAACCCTTTTTAACCCCGATTAACCCTTTAGCCGGCATTACCCCGAGATCATTGGCACCCCGAACGGCAACTTCCTGGGAAAATTCAGTGATATTCAACATTTTTGCCAACTTTTTGTCAGGACATGCTCGCTGCATTCTGGGTAAATTTGCATAAATAAATTTACTAATTCTTTACAGCAACTTCAACAGTTTGCGACGTGTACTTCTTTGGTTTATTGCAAAGAGACTGATGAGAGATTTATTCCACTTTCACTGTCATACTATTGATCTTTACATCCAGCTGGTAGCAATAAATGTCCATTTTCCCCGGAAATGTCTCAATGGGTTGAAGACCTATGCTGTAAAATCCTTGTCTTATGGTTGAGTGGTTCATCACTGGTTCTCTGGGGAAACTGCAGGTTTTGGTTCCTTTGTTTTAAGCCCTGGTACATCCAAGTACATATTGCAGTACGCCTTAAAAATACTCACTTGAAGTTGCTTAAAAAGTTTGTAATCTAGGAATTTAGGCCAGTTCTTGTTTCTGGAAAGAGAATTAGCTTCAAGCCTAAACATTTAGTCCTAAAAATAAATGTATAAATAAGTGAAAACAGCCGGGTCATTGCATTAAAAATAAATCTGCTGGTCTGGTAATGAATACTGTTGGCGTGAGGGAGTGTGCTGCAGAAATGCAGGATGTTCTGAATTATACATCGTGCATTTGTTAGACTCGTTTGCTGTAATTGCCCCTGGAACATAATAGAGAGGACGTCACATAGCGTTCCTCGAGTGTCAGCGTTACTTTATCCGCCCTGCCCCCTAAACACCGGCTCGGCACAAATGGAAAGAAATGGAGGGGGCGCCAACAGCGTTACTGCACATGCACCGACCGGGCGAGTGGTAGTAGTGGCGTTCATTAAGAAGCTTCGTCGCTGCTCGTTGTTCCGCTCAGCTGAGTGGCCGAGAGGTCTGAAGTTTCCTCTGCGGCTCGGTTGTTGGAGATGAAGGAGATAAACCTCCTCCTCCTCCTCCTCATCCAACTCCCTACCATTAATTACTATTCTGCTGGTAGCCTTCCAGCCTCAAGCCCCAGGGAGTGATGGGAGATGATGACGTACATGACCATTATTGACTTTAATGATCTGGTTAACCAACGGCAATTGCAGATACCCAGGAATGTATTTTTCGTGCAGCGTTTTGCCTTGAATGCTGTAAAAACCTGAAGTGAAACCTCTCACCCTGCTTTACAAAGCTGCTAACCCACTCAAAAGAGCTTCACTGGCATGCCTTTCTCTGCTGTAACTCCCAGTAGTAGCAAAAAGACTCTTTTTTTTTTTTTTTTTTAGCTTCCTAAGAATAAAATTTGAAGGTTAACAGTGTCGGCTTCCAAGCTTGAAAATGAGAAATGTATCGATGTTGGTATTGCGCTCCGAAAGCCTCACTGATACAGTTGAAGATGTTCGCTGCCTTATTAGGCCGAATAAAAGACAAAAAAACAACTTTTACTAATACTGTATTTTTCTGACTATAAGGCGCACTGACTTATGAGGCGCAAGATCAATGAATGTCAATGAATGGGTCTATTTTCACACATAAGGAGTCAGATAAGTCATTGTTCAGTTGTAACACATGAAATACAAAACAATACACTCATCTTTTTCAGTTCATTCCTCTTCTGAGTTGGACGATTTCAGCATCAACTAATATGATGTTGAAGCACACTATGTATTACTCATGAGGCTCCGACAATCCGTCAAGTAGCGCGGCGTCGTAGCTAACCAAAGTCGTACAAAAACATTCTGAGCGAGTTCTGAGCGCCATGTACCACATAAAATCCTTTAAGCTTCCCATAAAATCAACAGTGCGCCTGATGTATTAATTCTGGTTGTGTTTACTGACCTCAAACCGATTTTATGTGCACCTTATCGTCCGAAAAATACAGTAGTTAAAATTGTCCTTACCCTTAAATTCTGTTCCCATACCGCTGACATAACCAAGGAGGTTTGTATCTTTGTTGTATGTCTTTTAGCAACATTATACAAAAACTGCTAACTACAGGAAGTGTATACAGACTTTGGGCTGTATACATTTCCTGTAGTTAGCAGTTTTTGTATAATGGGCTAGCTTAGAAACATTAAGGTTTCTATAATGCAACACTAAAATATGTAATGTTGTAATTTAGTGTTGTAGTCAAGACCGTACCAACTGAGACCAAGACATTATCGAGACTAGAGAGTATCGAGATCAAGATGAGACCAAGACATTTGGAGGTCCAGACCAAGACGAGACCAAGACTGTATATATCAAAAAAAAATCACAACAAAACAGGACCAAATGACCAGTATCTTTTTTTTTTTTTTTTTTTTTTTGTTAAGTGTGGTCTTACATAAATGCAACAGTAACAAAAAACTAATTTTACTACCGTCTCCAGTCGTCTTCATCCACAAAGTCCACATGACACCAGCAAGGCAGCAGCTACGTTCTACTTTTATCACTTATCACAGTAGTGCTGGCCTGGTCTTGATCAAAAAACCTGAGTCCACCCTGTCCGAGACCAAGACAAGACCGAGTAAATATGCCTTCGAGTCCGAGACAAGACCGAGACCTTTAAAAAGTGGTCTCAAAACCAGTGTGGAGTACTAACCCGTAGTAAAACACATCGTTGTGTGTTCTGGCTTCTGTGGTGAACTTTGAGGGATTATTAAGTAGACCATCAGAAATCATTAGAGCGGTGGAGGGTGTTTGGAAAAAGAGTTGTCGTCGTCGTCTTGCTGCAGTGTCGAGGTTGTGGTCGATCGGGCTGTGAAACTGCTGTGGTCTGAGGAGGACTTTGTTGTGGTATTGTAATGTTTGAGTGTGTTTTTTTTAAACAGCGACACTGCTTATGTCTTCTGGCTGTGGACTCAAACACACACACACACACACAGACACAGATTTCCATTTCCAAAATGTTGTGACACGTATTCACGGACGATGTCACTGACATATGCTTTGCTTTCATCCAGTGTGTTATAAACAGCGACGCAGTGGCGTACAGTTACATAAAAGGACAAACCGAGTGGGAAGCACACGTCAGGCTGACAACAGGTACCACACTCACTGGGTCGTGGTTTGACGAAGCGTTTTCCACATAATCCTATTTCTGGGCCAGTTGAAACTTGATGCTTATATGGAAATGTGAGACGGAAAAATAAAATCCAATGGTTCGGGACGTCCCTCGGTTTGAACATCTGTCTCTGCACAAATCTGGACTTTGCAGTAGTCAACCTGCGCTCGTTGTTACTCTGTGCCAACACATCAACCACATCTTTGTGTGCTGCTGCTGCATATCTACGTGCATGCAAATAACGCGTTTGCACGTCTGTAATCCTCTGCAGCTCGGGTTACACACTTGTTTCCCCCTGAGCGATAACACAAGCTTGTAATGCACTTAATGCAGATTGACCTTGACATGGCGCCCGGGTGTTTGGGTATTATGAACTATAATTTATTGACATTTCTGTTGGAAGTTGGAAGTTTTCGCCAACACAACTCGAAAGATTCATTTATTATTCATGTGTTATTGTCATTTGTTTCAGATTGTTTGACTTTGAGTTAGTTTGGGGTGACTGTGTGAGTCTTGTACTGCTCTATTTATGCATAATGAAACCATAATCCTATGTTATTCATCACGGGATTAATCGATTAATCAACTAGCTGTTAGTTGCAGATCTGTTGTATTCTCTCTGGCTCAGTGGCAGCTCCTCAGTTTGACTCTCATTGTCACTCTGATACACTTCAGCCCATTATGATGGCTGTATTTAGGCGGGAATGGCCCCTGATTGGTCCATAACCAGGACCCTAATATGATCATCCAGTAGCAATCCAGCAACGTGCGGTTGCGCAGGCCGGCGGACATCGAGCCTCGATGGCATCGCCTCTTCGTCTCGAGCTAAACTGGATTAGGCGGGTGCTCTGCTCATTAATCTGTAATCGCTTTAACGAAGGGTCAATTGTACTGTGTGTGTGTGTGTGTGTGTGTGTGTGTGTGAGAGACAACAAGGCGAGGATTCTGCTGTATCCAACCAGGGAACCTTTCATTTTCAGTAAAAACAAACACACTTAATGCAGATAGATGCACACACACACACACAGCAGGCCTGTTGGCATAGAGATATTTTCCACTTTCTTGCAACACAAACACTATGTTATCTTGTCTAACACACACACACACACAGCAGGTCACATGCTGGAGACCAGACAACAGCTCTGTGCTCTGGGTACTAAAGTGCAAACTAGCAGAAAGACGATTAGCAAACTCGCCAGCAACGATAACTTGGGCTGTTTTTTTTTTTTTTTTCTTTTTAAAGCAGCTAGCAAACACTGCAAGACATGCTAACCTCAATTTGCTGTAAACATATGTGATAGACTTTGACAGAGTTGAATGTGCTACATGTGTGTGTGTGTGACTGTAAATGTGTGTGTGTGTGTGTGTAAAGGTTGCCCTCCTTAGGAAGTAACAGGCCTCGGTGCGTCCTTGCCTGTGGCTGTGGGAAGTAGAGCAAGACGGACGGAGAGAGACAGGAAGTGAGTGAAGGAGAGGGAGTGAGGGGGAAACAGGCTGAAAAATGGAGCAAAAGAGCAAAAGGTCACTTTTCCAACACTCTGTGTGTGTTGTGTGCTTTGCATTGTGGGAACTGAAAGTGTGTTCACGCAGCCCAGTACGAGGACTCAGACACAAAGCAGGTCCCCTCAAGGTAAACTTTGAAGTTGCAGAGGTACAGATTAGTTTGTGATGTAAAAGTTGTAGCTCGTGTTGTAGTACTCGAGATCGGTCTTGGTCTCGAGACCGGTCTTCAGGCCACTTTTTAAGGGTATCGTCTCGGTCTCGGACAGGGTGGACTCTGGTTTTTTGATCTAGACCAGTTAAGACCAGACCAGCACTACTGTGATAAGTGAGAAAAGTAAAACGTAGCTGCTGCCCTGCTGGTGTCATGTGGTCTTTATGGATGAAGACGACTGGAGACGCTAGTAAAATTAGCTTTTGTTGCTTCAAATGTCTCGTCTTGGTCTCGACACTCTCTGGTCTCGATAATGTCTTGGTCTCGGTTGGTATGGTCTTGACTACAACACTACTCAACACTGATTGCCTCATTCTTAGAGTTAATATATTATGAGCTACTACTTTTTTACGGTGAACTTGAACGCCGCACCATGCGCCGTTGGAAACTTTGCGTGGATGCGTGGTAGGTCGCGTTTTTATTAAGCTCCACTAAATATCTTATTTATTCACGAATAAGTAACTTTTGTTCTCTTTGGTTTCGGTTTAGTGTGTGCCAACTGTCTGACTTTAATAACAGAATAAAAGGAGATTCAACGATTAAACGTGAATTGTCATTAACTACGTAACGCAAAAGTACGAGCCGCTACATTAGTATAAAAGTCTAATTATCGTCTTATTTCTTACTTGTATGAGTGTATTTATAATCTGTTCGATTATTGAGACAAAGCAGAATAAAAAGTCCTTTTTTTAAAGTACTAAAAAGTACCTCTGCTGTAATAAAGTACTTCAAACTCCTCGATCAGTTACTCATTAGGAAGCTCTCCACCACCAATAGATTTTCAACAGTTAGAAATATTATCCTGAAGAGACACCACGTTGAGTATTTTAATGTTTTCAGGCCAGAAAGTGCAACATTATTGATGCAAACCTTTAGCCCCGCCTCCTTACTCCTCCCCGGCTCCACCCACTTCTCCAAATATGGCCACTTCTGGATCCCAAACTCCACTTCCAGCGCTGGCTTTGTAAAGGTCGGGGACGTTAAGTCGATGCAGTGTCTCGGGAGTGTCTCCTTGAGTGACAAAAACAAGCTTGTGTGTTTGGACAACCGTGTAAAACGTTTCCTCGGGGCTCGTAGCGTTTCAGCGACAGGCGGGAGCAAAAAAAGAGTGCATCCCACTCTCACATTTCAGAGTCTGTGTTGCGATCCACTTCACTGTGGGTCCCATTTGTATTACGGGGTCGTTGTCGTCACCTGCTCTCTGAAAATGGACGTGTTGTTGTAAATTGCAGCACTTCAAGCAGCTTCTTTATCGCCTCGCTGTATGATTAGTGTGTGTCCTCCCAGCCTCACCTGCTGTAACTGGTATGTAGTGTTGGTGCACATTGATCGCTGCTCTTCAGTATCATCTCCACTGCATTCTTTGTCACACCTACACATTACATGCAGCATATGTGTGTGTCTGTTCAGCAGTGTCACTTGTGTTGCGTGTTTGTCTGCGTCCTGGCCGACCTTGCTGTTAAACGGTAATTTTGTGCGTGTGTGTGCGTGGTCTTGCGGCTCACATCACATAGCGTTTCAGTGTGCGTACGTGTGTGTATGCATCCTGGCAGGGCGCTCTCGCTGTAGGCTGAGTGTCAGCTCATGTCAGCAGGGTGACTGTCGCTTTCTGCAGAGGCGCGGCGCGAGAAAAAGACAAGAGGAGGAAAGGAGGAGAAGGAGGATCAGGCGTCTTGGGGGCACCAGCAGAGAAATGATGAAGTGACGAGGAGGAGGGCGGGGGAGGAAGTATCCTCACTTCTGAACGCCGCTCTCGTCTGGGGTTTTGTCGGGGATTCCTTAAAGGTCTCGGAGACGCAGCTGAGCCAGTTTCAAACCAGTTCTGGTGAGAGACAGATTGTAAACATACAAAGGGCTGAAGGTGACAGTTAGACGACTCAATGCTCAGTGCGATCTCTCAAAGACATATAAACCTCTTTCATTTGAATAAAGTTAGGAAGCATTGACTTTCTGCAGGTACTTGCATCATTGTACCTTCCAACCATACCAAACAGTGAAGCGTAGAACATCTAAGCCTTATGGGTAATGATGTTTACTAATAAAATACACAGAAACTGAACATGTTGTTTAATTAATTAGACTGCAGATATTTGTCTTTACCCTTTAACACTGAATGTATCACCGATGATGCACGAGCATCTTTGGATCACCATTTGGAAAAATCGGAAAAATTACAGTGAATATGATGTCATTATATTTCACTCACACCTCTCCCAGAAGCCGGCAAAGTAGCCCCGCTACAATTTACTACATGTTGCAAGAGTAATAACAGTGATGATGAAGCAAGAATAGCATAAAAACACAAAAATGAAATTTAATTTAAAAGTTTTATTGAACAAAAACACTGTAATTACACATGAATGTTATATTTTTGATGTTCAAATTTGAATTTGAACTCAAAATAAGCATAAAAAGTCCAGGTGGAAACTTGGAGGCTCAGTTGTTAAAGGTTTCATTGAATTAATTTCATATTTGTGTCGTCAATGAGCTTGTTTTTGTGGCATAAACTCAAAATATTTGAGTTTAAATTACAAATTCTAGTTTAAGAAGCTGGAACAATTACAAAATTTACTTTAAAAAGTATCAAAATTGTTGCAAATGCATTTTTTAAGCGACTGATCAAATGAGTGAATCGTTTCAGCTCTAGTTTACGTATCGATTCTGATAAATACGCACGAAATGACCTAATAACATGCACGATATAACCATATTAGTCAAGAGCATACTGTTTAACACTGACTGCATTATCTGTTGACTGTGCTGAACCTACACTGGCTAAAGCGAGTGTAAATCCCTGCAGTACGTCAGTCAGTAGCGATCTGTTCGCGCCAAATCAAAGGTGATGTCGCGCTGAATAATGGAGCGATAACAAAATGGCCATTCGGTCTGAATGTCAGGGTGGAGAGGGAGAGAGAGGAGTCTGTGCACATCATGCACAGATCATGAAACCAGACAGACGCAGGGTGACAGGAAGAGGATGGAGGAGGAAGAGGTGGCCCCGCTGCGAGGAGGAGGAGGAGGAGGAGGAGGAGGCCTGAGAGATGAGAGCGAGGGGGAAAAAGGATTAGAGGCTGTGAAGGAGAGAAAATGTGCTGGAGAGGGTGAAGGTGAGAAGAAAGCGGGAGGTGGAGGAGGCCTTATCGGAGACAGGAGGACATCAAAGCCGGGGTGATGTGGTGAATGGGAAGGGAGCAGCTGGGGCCAACAGGAGGAGATATGGGACGTGAGCTGATGGAGGAATCAGCTGTGGCTCATGCTTCCTGGATTGTTTCCTCATGGTTTCTCTTTATACCTCACTAAGCTCTTGTGTCTTGGGTGCTGGCCTCGTCTTCTCTGTAACTCGCCCTCTCTTGTCCAGCATCCCTCTGCTGGGCCCTGTCTGTCCTCCAGCTGGGATGGATCTGCCAGCGAGCCCAGGTTCACCTCGGCCTCCATTGTGGTGCCGTT
Organism: Pseudochromis fuscus; assembly: GCA_900323345.1. Classification (NCBI taxonomy): domain Eukaryota; kingdom Metazoa; phylum Chordata; class Actinopteri; family Pseudochromidae; genus Pseudochromis; species Pseudochromis fuscus. Next base: position 8,105 of record OOFC01015592.1, on the reverse strand, counting down.
ATGGATGTGTGGAGGGTCACCATCATCCAGCTCACCTCTGTCTTAATGTAAATGAATGGTTTGTGTTGTTGGATTTCTTTCCCCCACGCTCTGCTCTACACTAATGCTGCTTTCATGGGGAATAATCCGACTGGTTAATATTCTGTCTGTAGGAGTCGCTGAATGTGAGTGAAACAAAGCAACTGAGCTGGAGAATCCTGCATTTAAAAAACAAAGCAGATAGTGTGTGTGTGTTAGTGTGATGTCCTCCCACACTTCTAACTGTGGTCCTCCATGAAAACTGTGCAGCAGTACAGTAAAGTAGGTTTGTTTACATTTGGTATTTTGATCTAATCACTGTGCCTGAACTCACCTTGATTCATCATTTGACTTCTTAAGGATTTCTAATACCGCTTTGTCCTTCCACTGTGTGTTTGTTATGACTATATTTACAGGGTTGTTGTACGTTATTGTTATTAAAAGTGTTTTTGTGGGGTGTGTTTGCTTTAATCGAGGGGTTCTCAACCTTTATTTGTACTGGTTTAATGTCGGCATTATTTTCACGGACTGGCCGTCAAGGTGTGGCAGATAAATACAGCGGGAATAAAATAACACGACCGGCATAAAAAATAAATGTTTCCCCTTTGTGAAGAAGCTCTCCAGAGATGTTTGGTTTTTACTAATTTTCACTAGTATCATGTGACCAAGACAAGCGTATCGACGTGTCAAAAAGGCACAGACGAAAGAGAATACAGTTGTTTTTCAAAATAAAACGTCTTTTTGACTCTAATAATCAATACAACAGAAATTATATCAATTCTTTCTGCGCAGCCCGGTAACAAATGTCTCTCGGACCGGTACCAGGTCCTGACCTGGTGGTTGGTGACCACTGTGTTACATCACAGTTGGACCATGATCTGTGGTTTTTCTATTCAACCTTCAAAAACCAAATTTAATGACTCAAACTGATCACACATAAGTTGCCACTTGCAAAATAACTGAATATTTTATCTCTGTCATTCATCTCAAAACCAGAATATTTTTTGTAATTAAGTTTTTTTTATTCTAGTCAGCACCATCCCATCAACAACTTACGTTTTCCAGTTTACCGTATTTTCCGGACTATAAGCCGCTACTTTTTTCCGACGCTTTGAACTTAAACACCCGTGTTTCTCATGTATCGGCGGCACGAAGCTCGTTAGCTTTTTACAAGCTAGCAAGCTCCGTGACGCCGATACATTTAGCATCGTCACATCAGACCTGGTCAGAGTGGAATAAATTCAATAGCGGCTTATAGACAGGTGCGCTTAATAGTCCGGAAAATACGGTAACTTAAAGTAGAATAAACCAGAAATAATCAGATTTTTGTTTTTTTTGTTTTTTAACCTGCCACCAACATTATTAATAAATATATATTTACCTTCTCAACTTGTTATTCAAGACCAGGATTTTTAAAGATCTTCCTTGAATACCTGAACATGAAACTCTAAATATTACTCTACTGTGTGAATACTGCACAACAGCAGCTGTGTCGGTGTTTTCTGTCCCAAAAGCCCCTAAAATAAAGTCCCTGAATCTCCCTGTTGGTGATTATGAGTTTTAAAGTGGAAAACACTGTTCACTCTGTTACAACAAGTTCCTGCTTTTGTCAGATTTGATCTTTGGCTTCGAGCTTTGTAACCTGAAGAGGACCGAAGCACGCTAGAAGTGGAAGTTTTGTTCGCTTCAGTCGTGACACGGGGCAGAGTCAACAGCTCTCACAGCTCCAATCACTGGCATAAAAACATCCAAACATCGTGTAAACTGGAGGTAAAAATCCACATTTGTTGGTAGTGAGCAGCATTGGGTTCCTGTGGTGTTTTGTCATTAATGCAGTAAACACAACATCTCTTGAAGGCGCCATAAGGTCACTGTCTGATTGGTTTATCATGCTCCGCCTGTTTCACAGATTGTACTCAGGCCATAGGCTGCCATTTGTCACTATTGCTGCGAAAAGCCACTTTCTGCTTATGTATTTCTGCAGGGCATGTGTTACATAACGCGCTGATAAGTGTGTTAACTGTGTGGTTGCTGTTGTGTGTTTTTTAGCAGGAGTGATTGAATGTGATCAGCCAGCCTTGTTTTTTTTTTTTTTTTCAGGCCAGATGTAGAGCAGAGCTACATGTTGGTGTGCAGATGGTAACATTAGTCCCTGGGGAGCGCACACACACACACACACACAATATTTGTGTTTCCCCAAATAGTGGCGGGGGCCTTTAATTACCTCAGCTGCACAAGGTAACAGGCCTCTGTTTGAGGAAGGAGTTTATTTACTG